>JAAAKL020010451.1:0-14354 GCA_010016065.2 Carybdea cf. marsupialis auct. non (Linnaeus, 1758) | reverse complement strand
GGTCTGATGGGTGCCGCAAAGCTAGTCTGGAGGCGGGATCTGACAGACAGATCTGATGGTGTGAACACCCCTTAACTGAGCTATGGTCCCGGTGATCACATAGTTCACTTTTCTCTAGTCGCCACATTAACTCCCAATATTCCATTGGTGGACTTTTCATCCTGCTCCATGCAAATTTGGAGACCAGCTTCTGTCACATACATGCATACAGTATATGCTTCATAAGCAACGCATTCAGAATTTTAGCATACTTGTTATATCGAGTGCATGCATGTTGAACAAGTTGTCAATAAAGCTTTTCACCAATTTTTTGTACTGCACGTAGGGTACCTCATCGACATTGGTGTCTGTCTGGTATACAAGACTGATTGAGACCAGGTTTTCAAGGAGTCATCGGTTGCTGAACTTGACTATTTATAGGCTTTTCTAAGTGATTTCCAACTTCATATTCCGGCAATAAACTAGTGCTATATAAAAATCAACCCACATTGGCAAGAAAGCTCTGAGTTGTGAGCACCATCTATTTGAAAGTCGAAGGATATCATGTAGGCATCACAAGGGGGAAAATAGTTACCAAACTATATCCAATCGACAAGCAGCATATAAGTAAAGAGAAGTCATGTAAATTGTCACTGCTGGATAACACAGTGATTAGATACCCTGATCACATGATCAGAGAACGGAAACTTATGATAATCTAACAACGCTAACCATGCTTTATATGATTACGCGTACGTAAGCTTATCAATCAGATGCTGAATACGATTTGTCCGGCTGATCCTAGTGGATCTAGGATGTTTCACCAAACGGTATGTCAGAACATCTAATTGTAATTCGTCGTTTTCATTATTCGCTTTATTCATGTATCTCTATTTACCAGTCACCATAATCTTATTGTTAACTTTAAATTACTGTAGAATGTTATCGCAAAGAAATGCTAAGATAAAGATGATAAAGTGTCGTTCTTGGTCTGCGCATCAACATTCAATGTACCGAAACTCCTGTGTAAGACACAGGCAGCCACATAAATAGAACAAGGTTTGAGGCTTCTGAGGTTTCTAATACAGAGGTGGTTTCATACCCTGTGTTGGCTTGCTAATTTTTATTACGTACGCCTAAATCCCATAGGTTGATTTAAGTACCGAGAAAATTATATGCTCTGGTAGTTCCTTGGTAATACTAAGTCCTGCTATTCACATGTAAGAAATGTTAGTTCTTCTAAAAGTAAAACATAGAAATCCGAGAATAACAAAACACCAGCGAAACAGTCCCTTTTAATGTCTATTGCCCTGACGACAGCATTCTATCTCTGTTCCCATGGAAATAAAACAAACGTCATTAATTCATATATTTGCTAACTCGGCCTCAGAATCATCTTGATTGTCATATTTATATCGTCTGTATCATAATAGGAAATTTTTTCCAAAGCGTATCTCGGTCAGTAGCATACGACATGTGAACATTTGTTGTAGTTCATCCAACCACCTTTAAATTTTGAGACATTTGATCCGCTTGGAAAGGAAAAGCAAGAATTGGTACAAGTCTGTTTTAAGGACGTCAGCAGCTTTTAAAGATTAGGGCAAATATTTTCTTTGAATCTTAAGGAAGTATGGCTTCTTAGCAATCTTCAGAGATAGCTCTATCGCTTTGTTTATTGCCTTTTTATGAAGTTTTCTTGCGGCAAGTGATTTAATGAAAATATAATATACGCAGCGCGTGTTCTTGACAGAAAATAAAACTTTCGCACAAAATCCAAAGTGGCAAGTATCTTGAATTTGCAAGCTTGCAAATATATGCCATCATTTTGTAACGTTTGCACCTCGTAAAGATTATTGCGCACATGAAAGTTTGGTCAGCATTCATTTTCCTTGTTGCGAAAACCGATTATCACAAGGTTTAAGAAATGCCTGTTTGAATAGATTTTTGTGCGAAATAAAATTTGGAGAGTTTTTTGTTGAAGATACAAAAGTTGAAACGTTGCGGCAAGACTCTGCTGCTGCTTTCACTCTACAGTGCATTTTCTTCTGAATGTATTTCCTGGGGTAAAGGTGCCAATTTCGTTTCGATCCTTGAAGCCGCGGTTCAACTTGAGTTTATTTCAAGCCTCGTTTCCACAAGAGACCGCATTGAATCTCAACATCTGATTACAAGGGTAGCAGATCAAAACAAAATAACAAAAATGGCCGGCGTTGAGGAGGAGGATTCATCCAGCGACGATGGAGAACAGGTTATGGAGCTTGGAGTCGACGTTTATGGGCAGGACTACACACCAAGTATTTATCTAGCAACTTATTTATCTGTATTTCTACACTCAGTTAGCATTGTAATATTATCACTGTTCTATTATATTACTGCTGTCATGACTCCGATGGCAATGTGCTTTACATAGGACAAATCAATCTTTAGTCGAGGCTTGTTGTTATTGTGGCGGTGGAAGCTAGAGTTTCCATATTTTAAAGCTTTGACAAAGCAGTAGAGATAACAATTTTACATGGGGATACACAAAAATGTCTTAAACCTCATGTAATAGATCGAATTGATTTGTGGGCTGTTGTTTTCTTTAACATTTTTGTCCCAAGTTCAAGATGTCAGTTAACGTTTATATCAATGATTTCAAGCCTATTATATGTCGTTTTCATAGTATATTGTTATTTAATGTAGGGAGAAGTTTGATAGTTTTGAATTGTTAGCAACTTGTAGGTGTTATGATATGATATTCATTTATGTACTAGACTGTGCACTTGCTAATAAAGACACCGCTAGGAAAATGTATGAAAATAGGCCTGAGTAAGAATTCTTCTTGGAAATACAGCTCACTGCCATTTCAACTCCTGAAAACCAAAATATTAGCTTTAATCAATTCAGTTACATGCCCGACTGAGGCGATCACTTGCAGTGAAATATTCATTCTGTATGGTAGCTAGGAGGATACAACCTGGTCGATTATGATTGCTATGGTGAACTGACGATCAATGACACACCCAGGTAACCAAAAGAACAATCAACAAAGGGAGACACAGTTCACATGAATAAAAAGAAAAAGTGTTTAACAGAATAATAGTCAAGAAATTGTAGGTGTCATTGGCGATGTGGAAAGAACCTTGACTCTTTCAGATGAGCTTGTAAGTACTGCAAGTTTCAAGAGGCAAGAAAAAGAATTTAAATTGCTATTGCAATTTGTACATAAGTTCAATAGCATAAAGAGGTATCAGGCAGTAATGAATTTAAACTTGCAAACTGACAATATGCTACAGCTGTCTAAAAACTGCAGAGTACAGTGTCGAACTCATCAATGAAATGTTCTCTGTGTCACTCCCTTAAATACCACACTTTACATTAGTACACATCTCTTTGATCAATGTTTAATTGGGGGCACCAAATTTTTGTATGGCGTCGAAATATGTACCAGGCATGGTGCAAAAACATGGAGTAAGATGTGTCTTGTAGGTAGTCACCTGTGTAAGGAGGCATCTGCAGAATACTGCCACCCCCAAGTTACTGGGATTGAATAACCCTTACTGCTAAGTACCTCAATTTTGTCAGAATGTAACACCATTTTGAGATCGTAAAAATTGTAAAACTCTTTTGTGTGTGGATGTGCTCATCTTCTGCACATGTTTGCTTACTAAACTTTGCAGACCACTTAATAAATGGATAAAATATGTTCAGACTTTATTCCTGACATATCGAAGGAAACTGATGATGGCCACAGTCATCCCCAAATCCTTTTTTCTCATTTAATATCACCAAAGTTATTGAAGTTATGTAGATATAGTACAACTTCAATGGTTATTAAACAAATAAAGTTAGCTCATGCATAAAATGAGGAAGTAGGTGTGAAACTTTTTTGTGCCATGCACACAACTCAGACAAGGGGAGTGGATAGCTGCCACTTGTATGGGTCTATAGTTAGTGCACTTTAAGTCTTGATGGTCTCTGGGTGTATGAATCAAAGATCCTTCTGGAATCGAACCTTCATCATGGCATACAAGCAAAGCTTGTTTGATGATTAACATTCTGGTCCTTTTCTTAGATTCCTCAGATGTGGAAGAATTAGATGAAAACCAACAATTTAACTTTGATCCTACTCTGCCAGCATCCCATTCTGTAAGTATGTTGTCAATAAAGAAAATTAAGCATCCAACATTGAAGGGCTTGCCTAATAACTTGTTCTGTTTTTTTTTGTGCTAGAGTGACCAGGGCTTATCATCTTGTTAAGTAATTTTGACTTGTTTGTGAAGGTTTTCTGTCATGAGTTACATCTTAGAACTGCCAAATTGCATTCTGGTTAGTTTCTTATTTTAAATGCAACTTTTGGGACATTTTTAGGGCAGGCCATGACATTTTTGGTTGGGACACTTATATTTTTCCAAATTAGCTAATTAATATATCTTCAGACAAGCATGTTTTATCACAGCATTGATGAGTGATAAATATGATATATAGCCATCCATTCAAGAATTTGTTTAGAATAATCCATTAGATTATTGGCTGCTATTGTGTTGAACTGGCATTTTTTAAAGCCACAACTATAGTGTATTTTCATCTGGAAATAATTGAGTGTATGTAGCTTATTATTATCAGAGGGTGCTCTTATTAACCTTATGAAAACAAGGGATTGTTAACTAGAAAATTACTGTTGCTACTGAGATTGTAACTTGCTGTAATCACTAATAGGTAAGCCACATACGTGGGGTATTAAGCAAATGAATGTGTGCTTATAATTTTAGAATCAAATGGACATATAATAAACTGGGATTCAGAGCTTTATTATTGACACCATTGCTAGGTGGTTAAAGGTGCAATCACAATGTTGATGAACTGTATGCCTGTCATGGCTCGAAGGGTGAAAGCTATCAACATTGTTAGAAGTTGACTTTTAATCTGTTGTACCCATTTTACTTGTAAAGAAAGGTTTTATTCATTTTGCAAGGATAAGTTTCTTACATAAAGCTGTTGACCATTATTCTATACATATTGACATGAAAATATTTAGAATAAAACACACATTGACAGTTTTGCCAGCATGTAAACAAAAAAAATGATATAAAAATTTTGTTGATTGATTTTTGACCCACTTTGCTACAAAGATTTTGATAACTTTTTTGAAATGGGAACACACTGCGAGATGTCCTCTATGTGCTTCCTAACTCTTTTGTTCAGTTTTGTATTGCAGCATGTTTAAAAAGTTTTTTTCTATTCTAAATTTCAATGGTTTCAATTATTCCCATTCTCAGTGTTGTTGCATAGGCCTAATATGTTGTGCTTGTGACCCATTCCAAACATTTTCTGTTTTCAATTTGGTGTGCTTTAGGTATCAGTACTAAGTCCTGTATTATTCATTAATCTTTTTAAATCATTATCATGATAGTGCAGGAGTAATCTTTAATTAGATAGTTTGGTTATCATTGCAAACAGAGTGGATGAACTTAAGGGAAGGACTTCTGCTTGGAAAATGACACATAGCATGAAGTTTTTGGAGTTGCTATAGCAACAGCAAAGGTCCTAGCAAATAGGTATTATGAGTGACTTGTATTTACATGAGTTAGATACCCATGTTCAGTCAGCATAGATAGTCTTTGTATGAGTTGTATTGATTTAATGAAATAACTGACCCCTGAAAAGTAAAAACTATTTACAGAAGGTAGTTAGAATGATGTTCTTGCTACTTGTTATTATCTTTTTTTTCTCTCTCTCTCTGTTTTTAACGTCTTTTCCCCATACATGGGGTTTGACGGTGCACATATACATGGGACTTGTTACTGGAGCATAGATCAGATGCCCTTCCTGACATCACCAATGGCCCTTCCAGAATTTGAACCCTGACCCTCTTAACCCTCTAGATCTGAAGAAAGATCTAGAGGAACCCTCTAGATCTGAAGGTCAGGAACTTATCCACTAAACCATGGTGGCCACTTTGTTGTTGCTAAGATGCATGCATAATTCTTACTTAGTGCAGTAATGTTGTTTTATTGGCCTTTTTGATAGTACATGGGTGAGGGAATGGAAGAAATTGCTGGCAGGACTGTTCATTCTGATGATGATGTGGTAACACTGCCATTGTTATCAATGCAAGGAATAGCTCTTGTGC
Source organism: Carybdea cf. marsupialis auct. non (Linnaeus, 1758) (assembly GCA_010016065.2). Classification (NCBI taxonomy): domain Eukaryota; kingdom Metazoa; phylum Cnidaria; class Cubozoa; order Carybdeida; family Carybdeidae; genus Carybdea; species Carybdea cf. marsupialis auct. non (Linnaeus, 1758). The sequence continues at coordinate 8,263 of JAAAKL020010451.1, read as the reverse complement.
CAAGTCAGATATTGCCACTTAATCTGTTTCATCCACAGGTATGGATAAAATATCTTGTCATTTCCAATCTATTTTGTCTTATTTTTTTTTGGCAGTTGAAAATGATAGTAATGTGGCAAACATGTCAGTGGTTTATGCAATTATTGTGTGTCATAGCTGAACAATGGCATGCAGTGAACTTCAATCACTTATGTTCTGCTTCAAAACAATAGATACATAAGAGTCTAAGAAATCTGAGAGAGTTTTTGGAAATATTTTAATAATGATATACTATAAACTCTTCCTTAATATTTTAATGTAATCGTTTTCTTCTCATTCGTTGTTGACATAGCTTTTCAGGGATGGGGGAGGAGGGGGCAGGGGCATGCCCCAAAGGGTTTTTTCAAAATTGAAATTGACTGCAGCAGACTGCATCACATTCACAGCACAATATGCATATTGAGACACACAGCAGGTTTTGCTTCTGCATACTGTATGTGTCTAGACAGGAAACCTTGCATTCTATTTCTGATTGCATTAATGTTTAGAAAATAAATTTAAACCCAGCCTACTTGCTACTCCCTCAAATCTGCTTTACCTCCCCCACCCCTGCAATTTGGCAACAAGAATTTAAAAGTAATGTGAATTTCTGTTGTTGCATGCAGGAAATGGCTAACATTTTTACAGTTTCAAGTACCAGATTTGTATCATATCATTACCAACACATTGCCAATACCTCCTCAGTTTCTAATTATTTATTAGTTATTAATTTGACATTTGACATCGATCTATCTAGCTGTCATACAACAGCAAGAGAAAGGTATACAAACAAGCCCCCTAAACCCCTCAAACACCCTCCAAAACCACAAGCCAACTATCTAAAAATTAAGCCCTTGAGAAACTAGAATAATATAAAATTAAGATGGTTTGTAATACATTTATAACATGCAAGTAAAAGTTAAAAAAAATTACAAATGTATGTTTTTAGAGAACAAAATTAATTTACATGAAATCACTCGTTATGCAACATCCTGCAATTTCTAGATGGCAGGGATAGTATTGAAAAGTTCAAATTGACCTTGTTTCGATAATGGCCTCTTTCTTGATATGATCAGGGTATCAACATGTGCTGTTGCTGATACCATATGGATATTTAAACTCTTTTTTTATGATTTCAGTCAGTTGCAATGATGAAACGAGTAATAGATGCTGACAAGACTTTTGGATTACTCCATGCAAAGTATGTAAGCATGTGATATTTCATGCCATGCTGTCATATAGTAGTTGCCTGTGCCTAATAGTTCTTAGGTTTACTTTGAAAAGAGTGGCCACTGTTTAACTCGTAGATCATATAATTCAAATGTTTTTGGAACTCTTTTCACCCTCCAAATGGTTTTGCATGATGAAATTCCTATAAGAACACCACATAGCTCAAATGTCACATCAGCTGAGCTTTTTTCTGTGTTACTGTGTTTTTCCCCCTTCAGTGTATTTACATTAGATGATTTTTAACACTACTATTGATATAGATAGTCAAAAATGTATTTTGAATTTATAGGATATAACTGCAATTCAAATCTTTTTATTTTTCCTTCAAAGTGTCTGTAAACCTTCCTTGTCCAGAGAAATGTAATAAGCATATAATCTTTTGCCCTTGCCAACTGCTTCACATTATTCCTATTATTTTCTACAAAGAGCGCACTCTAGTATACTCTATTTTCTAGTTTCATTGTAGTGAGCATTCCACTGCTATGGCTGGGTTACAATTTTTGTATACACATAAAACTTTATTGCTGACTTCAGTTTCTTGCTGCATACTTCATTGTCAGTTCTTCAGTTGTATTGATTTACTTGAACATGGTGACAGAAAAAGGTTAGATCAGTTAGCCCTGTTTTATTCTTATGTTTTTATATCTCCAACAAACTAACCACCCCCTCTGTTTTGATGTAAGAACTTAAAGGATTTCTGAACTAGTTATTTATTCTTCAACATCAAGTGCTTTTTTTAGGTAATGAAACAGAGGTTTTGTAAGAATGTTGAGAAAAGCATGTTTATTCTTTTAACATTGCTTGATTGGTGTTAAAATGTCATTGATGCAGTTTATAGGTAAATGTCAAATGGAACTGTATTGTTTATAGGATCATGCTATAGCTTACAACTTTGTATATTTAAGGGCAGAAAAGAGTTCTTGGAGTTCAGTGATGTGTGCATATCCATTTGTCGTCACCAAATTGAAAATTGCTAAACATAAACTTCACTCACCTCACCCACCCCCCATACTTGCACTTTGATTTAATCAGTGTCAACTATAGCTAGTAAAAGCATTCTTGCTGTTTAGCTATTCAGTTCACTTCACATAAACAATATTGCACTAAGGATAATGTAGAGTATATTCATTTCTTTTTAGACTCTATATGATTTTTTTACTCTGACTTGATACCCTAGCAATCACAAGAGAACTTTGTTTTTCTTAAGATGTAAAGAAACAATAATTACTATCAGGTGCCACAAAATTCTGTATTCACACTGGTAAGGCGCTCTTGCCCCACGTCAATTATTTTCTAGTAAGCACAGGATGTGACTGCTATCGATAAACCAAAGAACAGTTTGGGACACATCAATACCTTACACTACATCACTCTATTTTATCCGTAGGCAGTAAAACGGTTCATGTTACCCAGTGGAAAGGGGAACTTCTTACCTTCCCTCCAAACATAGGCAATATGATTTTGAAGTGTTGAGTGCTGTGTTTTAATTCTATATTTCCTCTTCATCTAGTGGACAGACTTGAAAAAATGTAGTACATTTGCCATTATTTTCTACATTGCTATTTATAATCAAGGTGTCATTTATGCTACAGAAAGCACAGAAACTGTAACATTACACAGCTGTTGACACACACAATTTGAGGTGATGTCACTTATTTGCTTGTACCATGCTGGTACTTCTTTCATGGTATGAAAACTGCTGTTGACTTCCTGGATTATGATCTCTCTTCATATTACTCATTAGATTTTGATATATCAGGTATAAATACCCTAGTCAGGAGTTTTTCATATGCCCAAAAAGGAAATTTCGAAGTGGTATTTGTATCATGTTTCCTCGTAAGGTATCTATTGGCAGCATTTACTGTTCGTGGGTATAACATTCATTTTAGAATAAGTAGAGCCGCAATGTACATCAGTCCTGTTAATTATCTAATAATGAATCACCTGAAATAATATAAGTTTCAGTAATTTCTTTGGAAGCTCTTTATAAGTACAAATTAAGAGTTATTTAATTAATAAACTGAATCAAAATTCAAATTGTTCGACCGCAGTCGAGGGTGACCTGAGGGCTCCTTTTTCGTATGGCTTTTGCCTGAAGGCAGGGAGGTGCACCTCTCCTCTTCCTTGTGTTTCCACAATTTGACCCCAGTATGAACTGATTCACATTTGCCAACCCTGGAAGGATGACCCGCCGGGTTGGCGGCCAGCTTGATGGCTCAGTTTACATATTGATGAAACAGGCAAATTTTCAAATTGCCCTGAGTGGGATTTGAACCTAGAGCCTTCTGAACTCAAAGCTGCTGGTGGACATGAGCCTGGCACCTTTTACTTGAATGTTTGTTTTCAAACGTAATTACCTTGATTAGAGTTTCAGAATTCCAGACATGCAAGATGAGGATTATTTTAAATTATGATGCAGTAATGTTTTTCATGGGCATAACCACTGGTGGGGCCTGGTAACCAGGTGACCAGGCTCTTCTCTACGTTTTTGAGGTTTGATGTCTTCTCTACGTTTTGATATTAAATCCTTGTTCTGTACCCCAACCTTCTCAATGTTTTTCTTTTCGTTATGGCCCAGTCTTTGCAAAAAAGATTCTTAATTTGTCTTATAATATTCTATGTGCTGTACATTTTGTTCACAGTTTCGATCATCTTCCCTTTTGTGGTTCTACAAACAGAGATTCTTTGTGAGACATTTTGTTTCGTTGGGTCACCTATCGAGTGAAATCCATCAGAGCATTGCATCTTGGGATATGTTTTACTAAAATCTAAGCATTTTAATTGCTTTTTGCGCATTGGCATTCCACTGGTGTGCTACTCAATTTTGTCAGATACCGCTTCCCAAGAAATTTGACTATTATTTATATAGTTTGCCATTCAAATCTTGAAATGGTAGGGCTTGGAGTATCTTATTTAGAACATTTATTACTCTGTACTGACAACAGAGACTTAGTATTTGCATGATATGTAAATCTAATGTACATACACACATAACAAGTGTGCTTATCATGATACATTTCTCTCGTAGCAATTTACTGGTTTTGCTTTACAACCTTTTTACTAAACTTTTAAAAGCTGTATTACACACGGAGCATTTGCTAGCCGTCCAAAGGAGTTCTGATATCGCCTACACAACAATTTTAATATCATGAAGGTGAAAGGAATCCATGGGCAATACGTACGACGAATTCTGTACTGTGCTGTACGGTTTGGACACAAAACTGTAGCTTGTGAAAGATACACCTATGTTGGTTTTTTGCCCCAATTTGACGAGGGTGTCTGAATTATTTAAGATCCATAGTGTAGATGACACTTAGCTATTTAGCTGAATTGGTGTCTTTGATTTTGTGCTGTCTTCCAAACTCTGTCATAAGTTCTCAACGTGTTTCTGCTATTGACAGTTCGCTCTCAAATCGCTCCGATAGTAGCCACAAAGTTGGAACGACAGCAGAGATTTTTTCATACAAAGAAGACAGTGAGTACGGAATCACAACTTTGATGCTAAAAGCAGAAGGAAGGCAGCGATTTAAAGTTGTAGAGCTACGAAGACAACTGGATGGGTACGTTCATCTCATTTTTCTTTTTTTAGGGAGGGGGGTTGTATTTTAGTTGGAATTATTATGGCGATTGGGATTTATAATATTTTTGACTACAGTGGTCGACGTTTGAGCTTGAATGTCTTGTCCTTGAATAGAGTACGAGAGTCTAAATTTAGCTGAAAACTGCCTCGTACGGTATAGATCTCTGATATTTATCAGCTGAGCAAAGCTTCTTACAAAATCCCTTACAGAGTGAACTTTCCACCTCTCTTGAAACAACTTTTTTGTCTCAACCCACACCCCCACCCCCCGTCAAAAACCCCCAAAACAGAAAATAAAATTGACAAAATGAACAGTTTTAATGACTTGCCGAGAAATATTTAGCAATTGTTGATTGATTGATGATTGATGAATTGGAGATCATTTTTGGTTGCCGATTTCTGTTTAGGTTAGGTTCTCTTCTTTACTCGTTTAACTTTCATTGAAAAAGATTACTTTGCAGCCTCCTTCGCATTGAATTTGTTTTTGGAAACTTTTATTCCGCAATAGCATGTGTTTTTATATTCTTCATGACTTTGGTACATAAGATATGCCCAATAGTTTCTTAGTGGAAGAAATTTCCTATATTGGTTGTTCTCATTATCTGCTGTTTTATACGGTGTTTCATAGACATGTCATGGTCTGTAAAAGATGATTGTATTATTGCGTATCATATGCTATAAATCTGTCCTAGCATTCCGTGGTTATCGGTCACACAGTACGGTATACTTACTTACTTCTTGTGTATTTTTATAAGGGTTCTTCTTGGTACTGTGAAGATTCTACCTGAAATCAAGTTACCGATGTTTCCTGCAGATTCTCTCCTGTTGAGTTCACATGTAAAACCAAGCGTCATTGCTAGTAAAGTTGGTCATTTCCGTTATGACATGGCCAATAATAGCTGGAAACCATCCAAAACGAAATTTGGAAGTCTTAGAGGAATGCTCAGTCGCCAGGTACGCATCTGTAGTACCACATTATTACCACAGTGTGTTACCTTTTCTTTAGCTGGAAGTAAACTTTAGCGTTGTGCACTTGTGCGCACTTAACCCATGTAGTCGATGGTGGTGAACACCGAGACCACGAGAAGCCTCTTTCCTCCGATAAAATGTATGAGGGAGCCCAAGTTTTTGTCCCCGCCCTTCACCCACCGCAAAGTCTTCATGAAAAGACTCTCTAGTAGTTCACGCTGTTGAGATTTTTAAGTTACCCCTTTACCCACCTATTGGATAAACGGCCAGAAGATGGAGCCACTGATCTCTAAAAAAGACTGGATCGAGTTTCCTATTGTTTCCAACTACGAAAAAGTGTAGTCGCGAATACTGGCCCCCACTAGTTAATACAGCGCGGGAAAGTCCGCCATGTTGCGTCACATTGTTGACAAGCTTTGTGGGATGGGGATGGAAATGGCGTCCAACGACTGACCTCATTTTGAGACGGAAGATGCTCGATCCAGTGTTTTTTAGAGATCAGTGGATGGAGCTGACTGACGTCTCCATTTCTTGATCCTCAATTTGTTGATCTTCACTTTCGTTTTACCTGGAGTTGTAAACACGACGTGGTGTGACATGGGGCTAGAGTTCAATTGGATTGATATTTCGTATTTATAATAAACACGATGCCATCAATTTGCATAAAAGATCAAGCTTTTTCCCGGTGGCTTCCACAGTTTATATCGCATTTTGCTACCGTTGTTTACAACCATGATAAGTACAATGTTTGTGTACCTGGCATTTATAGCTCCCAGAGAAAGATGCACAAGCTTTCTTTTCGCTAAACCATTGACTATGCAGCTTAGTATAGAAAACATGAGCTGGTACCGCTTTAACCATACTGTGATTTTAATCGTTTGAGCGTAGCTGATGCTTTACGAAGGGGACGGAGAAAAGTAGGCAGGGCACGAAAAGGGCCGATCGGTTGCTTTCGTCAGCTACAACATGCCGGAAATCATTGGAATAGCCCCTATGATTTTGTTTGACTTTTAGGTGTGTTTAATCAGCACCTCATTTCAGGGCGTCCATAACTTCATAATCAGAGGCTGTTCAAGCCAAGCGTCTTCATTTGATGCCGGTTAGGAAAACGTTTCAATGTAAACGGAAGGCCAATCCGGCATGATTTGGTTCCGTTTCCATATGAAAACGGCATAATGTAAACGGGGCCTTAGTCGTTTTTGGTCCTTTCCGTTTTATTCATCTAAAGAACTCTTTGCTTCAACTGCCGTAGTTTCCTGTGTTCCTTTTTAGTGTGGGACGGGTTTACCATGACCCACCCTCTTTTACCCGTTATGTCCGCTTATGTGTGCACTCGCCCAAAGTAAAGTAATAATCGACTAAAAGTTTGATTTAGGTAATGAACAGTTCTTTCAGTGAGGTACGGGTCTACCATGACCCACCCTCATTTACCCGTTATCTCCGCTTATGTGTGCCCTCGCCCAAAGAAATAATCGACTATCTGTTTGATTTAGGTAATGAACAGTTCTTTCAGTGAGGTACGGGTCTACCATGACCCACCCTCTTTTACCCGTTATGTCCGCTTATGTGTGCCCTCGCCCAAAGTAATAATCGACTATCTGTTTGATTTAGGTAATGAACAGTTCTTTCAGTGCCTGGCCGACGTGGGTGTATAATTTGTACAATCCAGTAAGTGATACAATGCTTAAATGAGTTTATTGTATTTGACAAGTTAAGTTGTAGCACAAAATATGACAATTGCTTCAGTAATGAATTCCTTATTACCAAATGTTTTTGCCAGACACTGGTCAAAACAGTCGTTTGGTGTAAATGGGGAAAGCTTTACAAAAAATATAGGTAATATAGGTAATTGTACTCAAAACTACACAGAATATTATGCATACTTCATCTAAAACTAACAACGAACTACTTGGAGTTACTTCAGCTTCACAGGCAGATGTGCAATATTTGAATTTAAACGACGCAACAGTTGTCCACTAATAAACCAATGGGAAGATTACTTTAGTGATCACGTGTAATAACAAAACTAGAACCTGATGAGCCAAGCTTGCGATGCTCAACAAGGGGAGAATTGTAACACGTGTCAAAGATAACATATATATGAGTGACACGTCTGTCCGTCATATTATTCCAATCAGTTTTAATAGTTTAGTCTAAAAGTCTTTAGCAGGACACTAGAGAATCATTTTGTAAGTTTACCAATTTTGAAAGTATTGTTTTTTAGTGCATAGTTCGCCTGACTGCTGCGAAAAATATGTAATATTGAGAAAAATACCTTAGGACGGACCAGGACGAGGCTATTGCAAAAGGGAACGTAGTAGTATCTTTAGTCTTCGTAGGTTTATTTTGTGTATGAGAGGAATTAAAGAAATTTATTTGAAATGAAAAGGAGGCACTCCTGACAGACGTCCACTACGATCTCCTCAGGTTTCGTTCAGTCTCCGCAGAACATGAGACTGCAGCTGC
>JAAAKL020010449.1:0-14354 GCA_010016065.2 Carybdea cf. marsupialis auct. non (Linnaeus, 1758) | reverse complement strand
CGCTGTTTATCTTCCTTAAATTTGCATCAATCACAAATGATGACAGAGTGTAGTGGTGAATCAAACATTTCTTTGTATATTTTTCCTGCACACAAAAGGGCCCTCTGACCTCAGACAGGAGTTGTAACTCATTTCCAACTTAACTTGACTTCTGCGTACATTCTAGTTTAAACTTTGCGTCTTTCTGTTTCCATTGATTCAAATTATCTTCCGAAGGATTGAATACGCCAAAAAATGGGCAGCAGACTACTGCATAGCAGTAAAAACTTGAATGAAAGAGAAACATGTTGAGAGGAAGAGCATATAAATATACAATTACGTCGCATCGATCAAGTGGTCGGAGACAATTGATTGATTTTGTAGCTTATAAGTGTACAATAAGCCTGATCGTTTTGTACTATATAATTACTTCTATCTAAAGCCCTGAATACGTCTTATACTTGCATAATCCAACATTGCTGTGCTATTCAAAATATCATATAAGACAGTGTTGAAATTGGAAAAACCATTTCCAGGTAGAAAGGTTCAAAGATGTAACACTCCGCAATTGCCCTTTTGTCGTCGATCCGGTTCAATTCACAATTTTTTGGGATATTTGTTACAAATAATACTAGTGCTTGACCGCCTTTGTTACTCGGTGCCATCCTTGCGGCGCCGGCTTTCCTCAAGTAGGGTTTGTACCTTGATGGCGCTGTCGCCTTGCTCACACTGCTGGGCTTCTCAAGACTCCAATAGTATTTTCGCTTTTGGTCTGACACACTCCGGTCCTGAGTAGGATTCTCAAGACGAGGCTAGTGTTAGTTGTTCACTATTGAGTGAACCAATGAAATGGCGATACCTGTGCTACTACCACAATTTTTGCCTTATCTTCATGAGCAAGCTGTGTATACATTTTTAAAAACAAGAAGTATTTTAGCTTTAGTTGATTTAATCTACTTTTATTTAACTTAAGTTGAAATTGATGTATCTAAATTAAGTTGAAATTGATGTATCTAAATTACGTTGAAATTGATGTATCTAAATTAAGGTAGCTTTAGGTAGACTTGTTTTTTTACAATTTTTACAGGTCAAGTGCATCGACGTATACAGACACGTGTGTGTGCAAACACGTGTACATTTAAGTGTCATCATTTCGCGAAAAGGCAAGAGCGCATTGAGGAGGTACATAAATGTATGAGCGGACTCTTACCCCGTCAAGTTCCAGCGCTCTCCCTGCTCAGTAACTACTACCTAGGTTGAGAACCGTGGACTTGACGCAATGTCTTAATTTTTAACGCAAAACGCATGGAATGGATACAATGATCTGGATGCTAGCAATGCGCTTTGTTTAAAGGAAAAATTTTATAGCACAAGATAACAACATTCAAAAGCGAGGCTGTTTCATTATGCTACAGAATACGTATTTCTCAAACGAGTTCCCCATTCTTTCGTGCTGTTATACAATCCGGAGACAAATCAGTGCTAACTCCAAAAAAAATGTAAAACCAAGTTAACCTTTGCATGTCAAATGAAAGCAACTTTAACACTGTCCATAGCATTGCTTCTTGACTCCCAAGACTATTACATCACTAGAGAATCAGAAAATCGATACTAAAAAAGTGGGATAGGCGTATGTACCCTAATCCATCCCGTGGTGGTACCCCACATGGATTACATTGAGGAACGGAACTTCAATTTGTTTCGAAAATGTGCCCGTGTGCCTTGACGGTAAATGGTCAGCAGCCAAGAAGACCTGAATTATCCCGCTGACCACATATAGTGCACCAGGCATACATTACAAACGCTGATACACAGGGCAAAGAAAGCTTAATACATTACCGGTTACCAAAATAAGCACAAACTTCCACAAATGATTTTCTAGTATTTTTACAACTGACACGTGGAATTGCTTCTTGTACCCCTTCATTGCTGTAGTAAATAACGATTGGTTAACGTCGAGTCATATAGATCGGATCCTGCCGACTGCCGTAAGCCAGCAACAGTCCCTTAGGAGTAAATTCAAACATCAATGTTTTATACAGGCTTGCCAGTTATTTCCTAAAAACATCAATTCGTAGATAAACTTTTCTTACTCTGTCCTTCTCCATATAATGTACTGTTTCCTATTCTAGAGGAGACATTACACTACATAATATTACAACATAACAGGTCCCGTTAACTAGCGAGTACAAACAGGCATGATGACGCACTACTAAAATACTTTAACCGTACACCCAAGGACTTGTAACTACGAGCAACGAGAAAAGTCAAAGAAGTACGTATGCACGCTCAATTAGGAAAGTTTGCAATCTCCTCGCCTACACCTTATTTGCATTAAACCAAAATAAGTTCCTCATGAAAACATTTCGAAATATTATCAGAGGTGTTCCCTAAGAACTCCCGTGTCCTAGTGGATAAGTTCCTTGCCTTTAGTTCAAGAGGGTCGCCGTTTGAATCCAGAAAAGGCCATTGGTGATGTCAGGAAAGACATGCGGTCTTAACGTGCTCTATGCTCCAAACAAGTCCCACGTACATGGACAACGGCTTAGCCCCTGCAAAGGGGAGCGCACGGCGTTAAAATTGCATCATAATCAGTGGTGTTCCCTTTGGTCTTACTTCCCCTCTTTCCATTTCCCACCAGAGCGCAAATACCTTAGAACGGGCTCGAGCAGTCACGGGCAGCCTCCGGCCAGCGGCGCTTTTTAATGTGATCCGCGAGTGTGTACAATACGCTCCATATGTTGTCACTAAGGTTGTAAGTGAAAAATGTATTTCAATTTTAAAATTACTGAAATCGAATATTCATAATCACCCATTGCCAGCCTAGAGCCTATTGTCGCGCGCGATGTTTTGCGTTTCTGTCTGATCATGTGCATAAGCATAGTTTAGGCTACAATTTATGAGCGCGCGATCGACATAAAAAGTCGACCTGCATTCTACTTTGGCGACCGAGCACGTGACGTCAATTAGAGTTTATAGAAAACATGCTTCCCAAATCAATAGATCGATGAAGTTAACACAATGAAACAACCATGTCCCTGGAACCTTGGCTATCGACAATTACTGCTAGCAGAGACTTGCAAAACTTCAGTTTTTTCTTAATGCCGATGTAAAAGTATCGTCAAATGGCATGGAAATTGAAAAACCTAAACATGGATGAGCTGGAGTCGAAGGGAGGTTTCGTAGATGAAGCACAGGAAGTTGACAATAATAAGTATTTGACAAAATATGAAATCTTGTAAGAATCGATAAAGGACTTAAACTTCTGGAAATAGGCATACATTATGCTACGTTCCCCTCTATTTACCTTCCCAAATGCCTCGACAGTTTTTGACTTTGATGATCAGTATTACAGAGTCATGTAAAACGAGGATTTTTCGAGAGCCAAGACACTTTTAAATCACTCGTTTGTTCTTCCTGCCCAATTTCTCTACGGGAAATGAATGAATCTTCACTAGAACGCATGAAAATTTAGATTCCTGTCAAGGTCTTACATCCATAATTCACGAGAAGGTATTGAATGCTCTAGGCCCTTCACTAAAACTTGCAAGCCAAATATATCAGATCAAACATCTCTACTTCCGGGGAAAGGCTAATTCAGTAACGACCCCGTGAAAATCAGCATTCCTACGCACCGGTATACATTAGAGAACAGGAACCTTTGCCTCCTTGAAAGCATGATGTAATTTACATGTCTTCGTTATCGTTATTGGTGGCCTTTCAAGATTATGAATGGAAATTGCAATCTTGCAAGTGATAGCAAAATCTCGATGGCGCGCAAGACAATAGTTTTGGATGAAGATGCGGCATAACGGTAACCAAATGTAAGCATGCCAATCCTCTACAAGGGTCCAAGTAGCCACGTCTATTTTGGAGGCACCCAGCAAAATACTGAGGTAAATTTAGTTTCAAGTGCTCTTCTTTGCAAGAATTTGTATAGAGGCATTTGTGAGGGCCGGGGGTCGCGTGCTCCAAGAGGCTCATTCTGGTTGCGCCATTGCTTCTCTGACAGCCGCTGAGTCGGCCCGCAATATATATACGGCTGCCCGAGCCTTAGCTCTAGAATATCACAATCACGAATTTCATGTGGTATTGATGGCGGAAACAAAGCCAAATGGGTGCCAGGGTAGGTAAATGCAGTATAAAATTGTCAGTCTACGCCCCGATCTTTTAGAATTCACAGAAACACACAAATATGGAGTCAGCGTGAACTGTCAATCCCAATATCCTTTTAGTCGAGAATAAAAAATATGTTTTCTATTTGCGGGCAATGGAGCACTCCATCACGCATCCGTTATGCCAAAGTCATAAATGTATGACCGAATCCATAGACTTGTATCCAACATTAAAAAAGCTTTTTTTATCTGCTAAATTAAGTATGTCCATCAAACTAGCAGAGGCAACCATGGTGGAGGGATTAAAAGAGCAGGGAATCACCTTCAAGTGGTAATAAAATGTTTGGGTTTTTACCCTTCGTACGTTATTGAAAACGGAGTGTCTGATATTAATAGAAATGTGAGGCTACCATAGCGTGAGGTAAGCATGCTATCTCAGCAAAGTACATAACACGTGTTCTTGCTAAAGCTTACAGGGAACAATATATACATAACATAAGAGAATCGAGATATTGACTTAAGCTTTGGCATGAATACAGTTAAAGGACGTAGGTCAGCATGGAGAGGTTGTCTTGTATACCTCATTCACAATTAGAATGTGCATCATCCAGCCTTGACCCGCATTTTCCGATTATTGAGACAGAGGACGCGAGGGAAGACATTGTAACGACCTCGCACAACAGAACGTAAAAACGAGTTTTGGATTATAAACTTAAAGTCGGGTAGCATTTTTCTGCATTGTATGCTTACGACATGCTGCATTTCAGCTGTATGGAAGGATATGCATGCATGTTTCCAGGCAATTTTCCTCAATGTAAACTGTGAGTGCATTAAAATGCCTGTTAACCTTCAGTCGAGACTACGATTCTATATTTCTGTATGCCCATCATATTGGCAACGATTGCTGAAATGGCATTTACGTTTCTTTTCTCCTTCTAAAACACGAAAATGTAATGCATGATGCTTTTTCGTAAGCAACTAAACTGATGTAGAAGAATTTTTACGCAAGTCCAGAAATGAGCTTCTTGTCTGGTGAACATTTGTATCTATCAATGTATACTTTTGAGTATACTTTGAAAAGTCAAATATGAGCATCAGCGACGATACTCAAGGTGGCAATTGATATGAGTTGATTGTTCAAACAGCAAAACAAATAGATATTCCACAACACTCAATACGCTGCCAGGAAAACCAACACCATTGTACAAAGTGGTACTGAAATCTTTACTGAACCAAATTCATACAACATTTCTGAGGAGTTCCTCTTCGTGACTTCATTCCCACTACTTTTACTTCAGCCTACCAATCGACCGCATGGTTTAAGGGAACCGCTTCAGAGACTTCAGTAATGATTTCAGTGACAAAATTAAGGAACGCAAGGTCTGAGCAAACACCTTAGTTGCTTGTGTAAAGTGCCGTGTACACTACTGCATATAAATGATGACCAACAGTGGCAGTTTTAGGCGGAGGCCCGACAGTGCCATGGTTCGAGGCCACACACCTCAAGGGGGGGGGGGGGCGTCAATGCTACGATAATAGTTTGTGTCTAACTGCCCATATTAATCTCGTGGAAGAAATTGAAAAATTGAAACTATACCCACTGGAGGGAATATTGTGTCTCCAGAACGTACGCAGTACGATCATGTCTGACCTGCCTTATGCTTTACGTCATAGGGCCCCGAACCCTCCAAAACCGCCACTGGTGACCAACCGAATATATTTGGGGTGAGGAATGTCTGGAATAAACGTTATCCTAGAATACTCATTTTAATGGATTTCTTAGCAAATTATCCTGATACATTTGATACATAAACAAGAAACGATGCATAAATTAATTGGCTACAGACGAAATGTATGGAACAAAAAACAATCATTGCAAACTTCCAACCGAACATCCCCACGGCGGTATGAGATAGAAGGCAGGTTAGTGGGTGGTGAGGTCACATCTGGCACTTTATTAATAATTGGCTGGCCTTGCAGTAACTATCTACCACTCATTTAAATATTTCGGGCATTTTAGCCAACAACCAAATACTGCGCGCTATCCAACTCTTATCTGATAGCTAGGATCTGCGTCACTTTATTGCTTTCTACGTACAAACATCGACGGAAAATAAATAAGGCGTTGTTTATAGTGGTCATAACATTCAAAGTGAAGCTCCCTTTTGAGATATCATGGTTCTCCTTAAAAGTTCACATCGCCCTAATGTGCCACTACACCATTATTCGGCAATCTGCAGTCCGCTGGTACATGGGTATAATTAGCGGCCCACGAGCAAGTAGTCGCGTGGTACATCATCGACCCAAAATATCTCTTCCATTGATACATCATAGTCCCCTATGTTTCGCCACTTGAAGATGCCTCATGGAGTCAGGTGAACGTCGGGTCATAACTGATGTAATAAATAACCCTTTCCAGACTGAATTATTTTGAGATTTCCAGGGATGGGGGACGGGTGCGAGATGGCCACTTAGCTATTAAAATTGGTACGATATTTAATAGAAAAATTAGTCCACTGATAGTATGGGACAATATGACGTCACAACACAAACAAAAGTTGTAAGTGAATAGAGATTTTAAAGAATCCATTATAATAACACCGCTGACTACCAAAATGTTAAAGATAAGTCTAAACTATGGATTCAAAAGATAACATGCATAGAACATAGAGCAAATATGCACTTAAAAACAATTTCCACGATATGTGCCTCTAAAACAAATTCATTTTTGATGTCTTTCAATAGGGGACTTTTTATGACGTTATCCTTGCATAAGATAATTCGTTAATGAAATATCAGGAAAGACATTATCACGGCCGTCCTATTCCCTCCCGTTACCTATGTACGTTCCAGCCGAGCAAAGTTATCTGGACCCTGCATCTACTTACTTAATGGAGACAAAAATGAATCAATCTATGTTTCGGTATTTGTGGCTCCTATTCGGCGTGTGGCCACAATCAGGCTCGATGAGACGTAAGATTGCCGAACCATGAACTAAAGAACTGATCCACAAATTCGCTGTCAGTGCAGCAAATGCTTTACCCTCTACTACCTTCACTGAAATTGAAATGTGCTTAATCGAGTTACTGTCATCAATGCACCTGAGCGCCGTTAAAATTGACTATGCTCCTTACATCTTTCAAGCCATTGTCACCACTATGCCAATCTTCAACATGATGTAGCATGCGACCAAATATCTTCATGTGTTAAATATCATTAGTACTCCACAAGTTACAAGGTACCCTGCAAGCTCCTGTAGCTTGACTATTAGATCAGTTTTGATTTAAATCTGATGTAGCGTGCAATGAATTAACGATAAGGAAGTATTGCAGCAGCAGTCCTTCTTATCCAAACGTCAGCCATTGGACGCCACACTTTTACTGTGATGATAATAAGGCATACCATGATCTGATAGGTTGAATGGCTTGAAGATGTTCGCATAGCCGAAACACGAGCGGTCTAAAGCTTGGTCGCTTTGCGAAATACAATCTTTTGAAGCTAGCTACCGAGGTAGCTTAGCATAAATTGCTGTTTGATTTCAATTATTAGCTAAACTGCTGGGTTCAACTCTCACTTTCACGACACCTATAAACACCGATTGACGTAAAATGTAAGTGCTTTACCATTCATACATTCAGATCTGGGGGCTTTTGTGTCTGCAGTCGCCTGTGAGTGACGTATGCGACTGATATCGTCACTATTAAGTGGAAAATAATCTGGAGACTATTTCGTATACTACTTAAGAACAATATTAAAAAAACGTTAGCTACGCAGCACACCCAGCTTGTCCATGACTGTAACTTGAGTGGGTACAAAATGATGTAGCTCTATAATGGTAAAAAAAGTAACAAAGAACATTTTAAAAAGGGAATAAGAGCAGCAACATTAAAACGAATGAACAACCAGGGTGGGCTACAAACGATACTGTATTTCTAAGCTAGCATAAGAGAATCCAAAACGGCTGTACCAAGCTGAGCGCAGTTCCGGATCAAAGAATGATACATAGACTGATGTTAAAAATACTAATTCTTCTGATGAAGACTGGCTTGACCGGTCGAAATATAAATTACCACCTATACTATATACAATTTAGTGCTACTTTTCCGTTTAGATTGATTTCTTGTCTAATGTTCTGTATTTCTAAGCCCACTCCCAGTTTCAGGGGGTGCCAACTGTGCCGCGGCACAGGGCCCCGCACCTAAGATGGAAATTGGGGGCCCCGCACAGCTTCATTCAGTACACGTAATGACACTGAAAGGCCCCAAAATCACTTCATGGCACAGGGCTCCCTCTTGCCAAAACCCGGCAGTGTGTAAGCCACTTGTCGCCCGCATGCCGTTATTAACATTCAAACCCTTTTCTTTTTAAAACAAGTTTAACAACGTCGCTAAGAAGGGTATAAGTTGGCAAACGATTGACATCCGCGCGATCACTGCAGAAGCCTTTGAACATTTAAGAAACCCGGGATTCATGGCACAGGGCCCCCTCTTGCCAAAAACCGGCAGTGTGTAAGCCACTTGTCACCCGCATGCCGTTATTAACATTCAAACCCTTTTCTTTTTAAAACGAGTTTAACAACGTCGCTAAGAAGAGTATAAGTTGGCAAACGATTGACATCCGCGCGATCACTGCAGAAGCCTTTGAACATTTAAGAAACCCGGGAAGACCTATGTGCAGTCCACAAACCCTGAGCGACGTTGATAAATAAATCTGACCTTGTCAAGTACATGCATTAAGGGTCTACGTTAGTCATGATAAACAATATCTTTCAGAGGCTCTTTGAGCTAGCTGTGGTGAAAATGACACGGATTAACAATAGCACGCGCACCTGACAGTACACGCCCGTGGTTAAGGGTTCCGGAAATTGCCTGGCTCTAACGTTTCTATTGAAACTTGGTCATTACAGCTACTGATCTTACTGGTCAAGCATATGTATTTGCAGGCCTTTAACATACTTCTTGTCGTCTTCATATCATTATTAGTAGCAAATTGGTAAAATTACTGCTACGATTCCATTCTATTCAGTTTTAAGATAAAATACAGTGGCTAACATTTAACAGGAATATCATCTTCATTTTCAACCAATTATAGCTAAAGACTCCCTTCCTACCCCTAAAAACAAACTTATTACTAGCTTCATATCTTTATACCAAATGTGTATTAAAGAAGAATTTCTTACCTGGCATATATTGAATGAGCCTGCGAAAATGAGAGCCATGGTAGTTAACCACCAATTCCCCTACGGAAGGTGATGCAAACGTAGGTTAGCAGCATTGAATACTGTATCACACAGTGTTTTAATTTGAACTACGACATATAGCAATGAATAACGGATGTTTTGCGCATCAGTCAAAGCTCGCAGTTATATCATCACTAAAGCGGCCCATAATTCTCAATGAAATCTCTGTCCTTTAAATACCAATATCATGTAGAAAGAACACACTTACTACTCTATTCTAGTAATTAATGTAAGGAATTCGATTACAAATACATTTCCACATCAGTGATGAGAGTAAACATGTTATTGATTTTACTAGAGATATTTTTTATATTGTGCAATCCTACAGATACATACAAACTTTTAAAAAGATCATCAGAAAGAAAAAGGCACCTACCTCTTCTTCTGGATCATGCCCATGTTCGCTGATGAATGGTACAACTCGTATTAAATTGAGTGCAGCACAAAAACAAGAGAGGCAAAATACCACAAGACCTGTCCAAGACATTGAGGGTAATCTTTGTGTTGACCCTGTTACAAAATGAGGGAAAAGGACATAACATTAACATTACAATGAAAATATGCCTATGTGAAGGGGCGTAACTAGTACAAACAAAGCAGTTTAGCTTACATACGATCTTTTTTGGTAGTGCATGTACTAACCATTGCAGTTAGGCGATGAGGAGCACAGTTATGACACAGGAGTAAGATATTTCCCAGGCTACTGTGCGCCGGCTAATCTGCTGAATTCAAATAGCTTTATCATAACAAAGCATATCTTAAGAGTCAGGTTAATCATCAGCTCGATAAACTAGAAGATAAGTGTATCATAAGTCAACCACCTTTTCATCAACCTTCTAGCGAGCCCAAAAGAGTCAGGTTAGAGGACAACTGAAAAACTTTCCACAAGAAAGGAACATGATAGCTTAGTATCAAGTCAGAATAAACTTCAAAAACCTTCTAAACTCCGAAAGTAGAAGGATCATTGATAACATCAAAATAGAATAAAGGTGGCTTTTAATGGGGTGCAGGGGTGCAAGGCACCCTCTGAGCTCATCATCATGTGTGTTACCCAGATTAAGTTGCTGCCCATTCATTGGACAATGTAAGCTCTTGCCCCAAGGTTTTGTTTTCAATTGCATCATTTGTAAACTACAGGACAAATGTTACCGTTTCGGGAGGCCAGTAAAAGAATATGGATGTAAGCCAACACTGCTAGTATCTGGTAATCTACAGACTAAAGTAATCGTTAAATTCTAAGTTCCCCAAATATTTCGTTCGTGAAATCTACTGTTGTCAGACATTTCTCGACATTCAATCGTTACTGATTTCGTGTCCGCGTGGGTGCAAAATCGGCAATGCACCCACGTCCAGTGTTGAGAGAGTTTCTAAGCCATTGTTGCCAGAACATTCCACATTGGTGTCAAACCGGGCTCTCCCAATGATTGCTTTACAAGGCTTTGACTGGAACTGCTAAGGTGCCCCAATAAATTGGCACCCAGCCCGAAAAATGAATTTATAGACCACTCATTCCGTCAAATTGCAACCGACTTCAGATGTAGGATTCTTGTTAGGCCTACACCACATGATGCAGCACAGAGGACAGAGAACTCGACATAATTTTGTTAGTCGCTGGAAGTTTGTTCGAGCGGGAAAACTCAACGTCAGCTGAGAAAATGAGTGGGAGTGTACTTACTAGATGGAGAAGGAGTAGGCCAGCAGAATGGGGGGAGGGGGGAGCAGATCATTATTACAAAAAATCGTGGGTAAAAATTTAGAAAAACTGCAATTTGACCCCTCCCCTACAATTTTGCATGGAAGAGTATAACTTCAGGATATTTGGAAAGTACATTTACAGAAAGTGTCACATGTATGATCATTTATATTTGTGTGATCATGCTTTTCGCTATTTATTATATTTAACCTATTGTTTTTGTTATAAAGGCCTTACACCTTAAATGGAATCAAGAGGAAGATAAGAAAATTTTCAACAATCACATTGACAGTGTTGTGTTCATTTAAGGTCTATGTATGTTTAATTTTGACTATCTTATCTGTTTTTAGATTTCAGTCTGGAGACAGATTGGACAAATTCTACAGTGTTGTGTTTACAATTTTGACCTTGCCAATGAAAATATTTTATACTTAGCACATGCCTGCCAATAAATGCCAGATATTATTTTTCACCGATTGTCTCTATTATGAAGTGGCAGGTATGCCAGTGTTACTATATTATCTCTTTCTTCTTTATTTATTTAGGTCCTATCTCTTTGGAATATTTAAAGAGTCAAGTATACACAGACAATTTTAAGGACATCCATGATGTATCTAATGGTGAAAAACTAGAGGCACTATGGCACTTCATAAATCATGGCATGAAAAGTTGTATTCATTCAAAACAGTTTCTTTCAAGTTCTTTCTAACAATCTCTTCCATCATATAATTTGTACATTGCAGCTATCATGGATGAAGTTATGTGCAAGTACTTTTCTAAAAATATATGTGTACAAACTAGATAGATTATCATGAATTAGTATTCTATAAACTTCCCCCTTGTTTGCGGACAGCAGTGATCATGGAAACAGTTATATGCAAGTACGTTTCCAAAAAATGTATGTGTATACAGAGTAGATAAATTATCACCGATAAGTTTACTTGAAACTTTTACCATCAAGAATAATTTTTATGCAATAGGATTATGTTGTCTGTTTGTTTCACAGCATGGATGATTTCTAGGACGTAGACTCTGTAAATACACATCATCAATTTATGTGGTATAGATTTCATGTATTATTTTCAGGTACATCAATTTCAATTTAGTTAGTGCTCTTTATTTTCATTGGAAGCCTTGTCAACTAAATGATGTCTACTCTTAACATAGCTTTGAGGATTAGACTGTGATTGATTGACTTCAAAATACACAATATTGATTGATTGTGGTTGATTTGCCCTTTGCATCAGTCTTGTTTGCTACATGGAACACGTTCTGCTTTCTAATGGACAGATGAGAGATTGTGAACTAGGCCAGGCATCTGCTTATAGACTGTTATAAAATATAAAACAGTGTAACTGAACCAAATATGTTACAATTGGGCAGAAAGTGGCACCTACCATAATGCCTAACTAACAATGGCCCAGTTTTGCACCCCTGCTCTAATTACCACTATCTGTCACTGATGACAAGAAACGTTTTCTTACGATATTGGTCAAGTTTTAGAAGCAAATGCAACCCAGAAAGTCCCAGGTCTCTATGCTATCACTCAATACATTTGGAAATGTCAGGATAGTACTAAAAGACTTCTACAGTTTGGATAAATTTTCAATAATCAACATTCTCATGGGGTATTGTATTTTGGATTCAAAGCCACTTGAACTCTTCACTTATACTCCTTCACAGAATATTCTATTTATTTCTGTCTCATTTATCATGTCTAGTTCTCCAATATACTTGCAACTGTCCTCATCTACATTCTTCATTACCTCATCACTTGGCAACATAATACCATCAAAGTTCTGTACCATTCCTCTAATCATTATTAGCACTTCACATTTCTTTACAAAAAGTCCACTCCCATGTCAGAGATGAAAAGATACATGGTATGAATCAGGGAGTCAATATGGCCATTGCTCATTCCTTAAATTTTCAGGCCATCCACTATGGTTGACTTGAGCTCACCCTTCCTGGAACTCATAAGCTGGTTTAGCACTCCTAAATAGTAGTGTCTTGGGTATCATCATCATAACCATTATTTGTTAATGCCAGCCTTCTTCCATCTGGCAACAGACGAGTGACAGCTTTTCCTTCCATGAATGCACCCCATTCTCCAGGCACCAACAACTTCTTTGCTTAGGTCAACTCTGCTACATTCCTTCAGAGTGGCATCTTCCCAGTTCAGGTCTGGCATTCCCCTTCTTTTTTTCACCTGGAACTCCAGAGCTCCTAGCCACCAAAAGGCCTCCATACCAACTTTACATGGTCATCACCAACCACATGAGACATACAGTGACACTCTATTCCTAATAGAGGACACACTTAGGAATCAGCTTATGATGATTATCTGAACAAACTCTGTGGCTAACTGCAACTAGAAACCTATACACCAAATACAACTCTAACTGTTATAGTGGTGACACTATTGTCATCACGATCAGAACTACTCACTCCAAAATAACCCAAGTCTCAGTGAGGATGTAACCATGAGACATTTAAAGTCCATAGAATAGTGCAGTAGCTTGGCTTAGCCACTATGTTCATTTTATGAGGCGGAGCCTTTTCTCTAGCCCTTATGTTGGTTACATAGCACAAAAAGGACTGAGGCATATAGAGGACTTTGCATTACATGCAAGCCTTATATTTTGAGTTGTTTTGATGTTTCAGATCTCCATCATATTTGGTGTCAAATGGAAATGTGGGAACAATAGTAGTTGTTTCTTCCCATTTAGTATTCATTTTTTTTGTTACAGTACTGTTTTGCCAAACAAAATCATTCTTACCTGGTATGGGTGAGATGTACTTCATGCTTTCATTTTGAACACCAAGGTCATAATCAGTGACTTCAAAGGGAGGGCTTTTCTTTAACTCTTCATTCATTTCCCCCAAATTTAACCTGGTGGTCAATGTTCTAGTGTTATTGTATCTTTGCTTACTTTTCTGTATATTGGTATCTGAATGAAAGAAAGTACAACACATTATTACTGTATCTACAATGGTCAAGCAGAGAGCATTAAATATATATACATATGCACATACACAATATTTAATTACCCAAAACTTGTCAGTATGCATAAGCAATACATATACACATACACAATATTTAATTACCAAAAACTTGTCAGTATACACATCTCAAAAGAACTTGGAATAGCAGAGTATCAGTCTGGCATGACTCCCGATAAGAATCTTTTTCACTGATATCGATCTTAAAGTAGCTGTGCTGGAAGCATAGTGTCCTTGGTTTTTATAAGTAAAGGTTAAGAATGGCCTATTGTTTCAGACACTGTTTTCGGTTGCCAGCTATTGATGCATAAATCACCTACTAATA
>JAAAKL020010448.1:0-14354 GCA_010016065.2 Carybdea cf. marsupialis auct. non (Linnaeus, 1758) | reverse complement strand
ATCAGGCTAGGCGGGACTCGAACCCACAACCTCTGGCATGTGAGTCCGACTCCTTAACCACTAGACCACGGCGGCTCTATTTCCCTTGACTACAGTTAAATAGTGAGCAGCATATATTTGGCCAGAGTAGCTATCTTATTTACAGGCAAACCTCTATAAGGTGGCCTTACCATCCTACGTGTAGCAATCGGCTGTAATTGGACATGCGACTTGAAGTGGATTTTGTCAGTTTACTCACTCTGTTAGTGGCATTCATGATAGATTGACTACTTTCAGCTAGATGTCTGGAGCTGATGGGAAGAAGTACGCCTCCGACCTTGTGCAGAGAGCTTTAGTGATTGACTCATACCTTGTACAGTTTTGGTACAGTAAATTATATTATTTTATTTAAATAGATAGCTTCTGTTGAACCCTAGCCCCCCTGAAGCAAAATGGAGAAGACAGGAATGCTTACCATGCTTACCACGCAGCAAAGCAAACATCAAATTAATTGAATGGCTCTCACCAATTATTCTTAGCTAGTGTGGTCATTAATTTATTTTTTTAGTTTGTTTAGTTAGACATAGTAATGTTAATCCACCTTATTATTATTCTTCCTTCTATAGGGATGATATTTACACCAAGCAGTGTCCCAATTTACCCTTTTAGTAAACTAGAGGAGTTGGATATATCATGTAACTCATTTAAGGACGAACAAGCCCTTTTATCTGTTGCGCCATGGAAGTCTTTACGGAAACTTATGATTTGGGGCAATCCTTTGACCAACAGCAAGAAAGGAGATCCTCCGGTTCTTCGCCGCCACTTGTCGCAACTCTGTGGAATCAATATTATCAGGTATGACGCCTATTGGAATATATGTTTATGTTTCACTTACTGCCATGCGATTGAAATTTTATGTTTTGATACACGCCTTCCCTCTCATCTTTATTAAGAGAACTGTGTGCATAAAATGGTGCAAAATTTACACACATTGAAGGCCCATTATCATATCAAACTACCAATTCTATGCTGCTTTTAACAGGCCCAAATCATTGTAATATTCCTTGACAAGTTTTTCAGCCCCGATGACAAAAGCACTGCATTGAATGGGTTGGTCTCTCTCACTTATTAGCCTTGAATTCGAAACAAGATGAATTCAGCATTTAAAATGCGTTGTACAGCATGATTGACTTTATGTCTAAATAGTTGTACCTTTTTCACGGTCACCTCTTCCAATGTATGGACAAACCATTTTCTTATAGGCTATATATGGGAGCAAGGCATGCCGTTTCTTCCGCATGGCCTTTCCGTATTTACCGTAATTTAAAATTTGTTATGTTCAATAACCTCCTACAGAATGCGATCTACACATTTTTGCGATGTAAAACAATGTAGTGCATAAAACAATATTCACAGAGAAGTGGTTATTTATGCTAACATTCATTATCAACTTTGACAAACAGAATGTTTTAAGATCATATGTAGAAGTGGAGGGGATTTTAATAGATTCTCTTGTCGATTTCGAATTTTGATTTCACGTTGATATTTTCGGTTAGTTGAGGGACCAACTCCATGAATAACTGTAAAAGTGACTGGGGAGAAATCGATTACTCGTACCCTTCACTTCTGCATTCAGAATATTTCACTCCGTAGAGTGTGACAATGCTGGGCCTTTTCTACACAAGTTTAACCCATTCGTAAGCCATGGGCTTTCAGAAGGTCCCCGTGCCCTTTACCATACTCACTTACTGTATCTGGTGTTTCTCAAGGCCATGTATTGTCTACTCCAATCCTATTCAAACGTTTGCTTATTGCTTCTGCCTTTTGCTAAAAACCTGTTTGTTCTTCTTCGTTTGGTCAATTCTCATGTTTCTGTGGCATAGATTCAGTTGTCTCTATCAGGTCGTCATGTTGCCTCAATTTATGGCGTATGGTGTTGCTAAGGTGTATCACTTCGCCTTCATCGTTCTGTATTGGTTGGGTTTACTTTGGGGACTGTGCGGTTATTGTAGAGTGGGATTAACAGTAGCTAGCTACAGATCTCTGTCACCCCTTAATTTGTTTGCATGCCCAAAGCAATGGTGGAACAACGACGGTCTAGGGTGGAGAAGACTTTGCAACAAAGCATTCTTATTCCCAGCTTGCATAGAACGACCATCCTTTCACAAGGTGCACCCTCAATCCTTCAACAATTTGTTCCTTCAATTTATAATTGGTATGCATAAGTGTAGTGCAAACACTTTGGCGATGGTTAGTGAATTTAAGAAGTGCAGCAGTCTGGTCTTCTTTGGAAGGAATTTTAGTAAGACGAAGTACAATATCTTCAAATCCATCAGCATTTAAGTTATGAGGGCTCTGCAGCACTCAATGCTTCTTGCTCTGTGGGGCATCGCCACAGCCAGGAAAAAGCGGCCAGGACCCATTTGGGAAGACTCGCTGAGGTTCTTCCATGTTTGCACAGAAGTTTGTTGGAAGTGAAGCATGTTTTCTGTTGCCTGTACGAAAAAAGTATTTGTTGTTATTTGAGAAAGATAGATGCCATGCTAAAACGGAGAACTTGCCTGCGACAAGCAGTGGATGATTAACAAGGATATTTCTTAAAAGAGAATTTTTTTGCGTTTGACAGCAAGAGGCTCCTTATAGGTTGTAGCTCCTCGCCTTCAGCACTAAAGTATTTTCTGTAAAAACCCAATACGAAAGAAGAGAACTGTTGCCCCTTAGCGGCGAAATGTTCTGAGGAAACAGTATCACTTAAAATTGCGAACATGAGTTTAAATGAGTAACCAATGTGGACAAAAGTGGATAATTAACAAGGATATTTCTTAAAAGAGAATTTTCTTCGTTTGACAGCAAGAGGCTTCTTACAAGTTGTTGTTCTGAGGAATCAGTAACACTTTAACTTGCAGAGTATTGTTAAGATTGTGTTGATGTCGCAAGACTAACATGTTCAATGGTGATGGTTGAGCTGCTGGGTCTGTTTAGTTTACTTTGGCTTGTATGAGATGAGTGGGTAGTATTCAGTTCACCTTGTATGACTCCTACAGCATCTGCTGATCTTGATACTTAAGTCACGGGCAAAATGGATGAGTCAGGGAATTACATAATATCTTTACTGGTCGGAAGAACGGCAAGTGTTTGCGAGTTCTTTTGCACGGACCAATTTCATCAAAACCAAGATAGGAAGATTTCTGCATACGAATGTGTTTTGAGCGTTGCTTCATATTTCAGGTTCCTAATGATACTTCTGGCATCTACAAGGGAGATTCAAACTCCTTTCGTGCTCAGGGATATTTAATGGCTCAGTTTTCAACTTGTCCCATGCAGCTTTGTGATATATTTTTACAGAAAAACTTCTTACAGGCTTCGGTAATTGCTTTGTCGCATACAATTTGACAAAACCAAGAGGAATTTTGATAACTGCAGAAGCCGTTATATGTTTGGGGTACTGAACTTCCATCATAACGATATTTGGTTACGGATCAAAATTTCAACTTAAGACAGCACTAGCACTTGTTATTTTATTTGTACTAAGCATGTTCGTCATTGGATGTACGAGACCAAGACTATTATTATAGATTGCTCACTTTACACTATTCTTCATTCACAAACATACTGATTCTGAAGACACTGAACAGTCTTTTCCCCAATTACTAGAATTCCGTAAGTACATAAAAAGGGTGCATTTTTCTGTCAGTTTGGTGAGGGATTTTTTAATTGGTATTTTTAGGAAAAAGCCAAGCAGCAAAGGAGAAAAGATTGCATTCGGTCCAATCATAGCACCTGCAGCAAAAGTGAACAAGGTTAAAGATATTCTACCTCCAATCAGAAAGCCAAACCAGTTGATGATCGAATTTCAGAAGAAGGAAATGGAATGGATGGAAGAAAGGGGCAAGACTCTCCCCTCTTTGCAAGACCCTTCCAAGAGGGAAAGTAAAACAGCACCACCGTCTTTTTTGCGTAGCAAGGAGATAATTCCTGGATCACAAAATGGGAGGTCACATTCAGCCAAAGATTTACCTGGAGAAAAGGATCCTTCGATGATTCATCAAACTGAAGTTTTAGAAGCCAGAATTGGTAATAGTGAAGAGGGAGTGTTCTTAACGCAGGTGCGTTTGGCCGCAGGAATTTCTTGTTGTTTAGTAGATATCTCGCAGAAATTTTCCACATCACTCTTACTCATATTGGGGAGAGGGGGGGCTAGGTGAAGTCCCGACAGGTGTTAACAGTTGTCTCTACTTTCAGATGATTTGTATAACTTGATGGATAGGAAATATTTTACTCATATTTACTTGTATCTCCTATCTTAATATGCGATAGCATTTGCCTTGATGTGATATTATTTCTAAGAAATAGTGAATTTTTAATTCCGATTTAATTCGTATGGGCAAATTTGAGATTTATATCAAGGCAAAGGAGATAAAGATCAGTTAACGGAGTGGATTAAACGAAGGGAAAGTATAATTGATAGAAGCACTACCCCTTTATTTACAGGTTGACGACCAAGAGTTTATGTATTCCAAAGAGGTGGAACACACTTCTAAAGGAAATGAAGGACTGAAGGACAAGCCGTATCATAATGAACCAGGAGGACATGTTTCAGTTCCTGGATACCAGGAACTTCTCGCAATTACTGACGAATATGAAGATGAAGTACCCCTTCCAACAACTCTTCGCGGGAGCATAATTGCATTGAAACATGCCTTGGACAATCCGTTGGTATTCAATGACCGTGATCCCGATGCAAGACTGCCTACAACTGATATTGTTAGTAGGTCAACTGTGAAGGTGAGCCCAGGTTGGCCATAGAGTGGTAGCTCTTAGCAATCAACTTGAATTCTTGATTTATCTAACCTCTTTTGGTATCATGATCACTGTGTGCACTGTCGGACGTTGCAGACAGCATAAAATGATTTTTGAATGACAATGGTTTACCCGCCATGCCTTAATGCCAAATGGTTTAGCGAGATAGGATGCCTTGTTTTGTTCACTAAGTTGTTATTTGCATTGGAAAAATATCATAATAATTATTGCATCTTAATATGATGATAACGATTCCATGGTTTATTGTTTGAAGAAAACAGGTTGTAGGACATAAATAAATAAGTTGCAGATTCTTGTGCGTTAGTATATAGAGTCCAGGGACGGCAATCGGAGCCGTAACACTTTGCTTGCTAATAGACGCGAGCTCTTATTTGAATAGAAGGACTGTGCCATTATCGTCTGAAAATTGTGCACCATTTCTCTAAGATAAAGCGGCATAACTTGTCTTTTGTAAGTTGTGCTATCTCCAAGGAAAATATGGTGGTTGTACTGCTGCTAGGCAACATTATGTTGAGTGATGTTGTAAGTTAGGACATGTTTAACAAAATTGAACCTTTAGGAAACTAGAAGGATAAAGTAGTCATCTAGAAGAAAGGATTTGAATACATGAGTATTATTCTATGTCGGAGTCAATTTACTTTTACCGGAATTTTTTAAAATTAGGCTTTCGAGATAATGGTTTCAGATGTATACGTCGTGGTCGTAGGAACGTTGACCATTTTTCTAGTCTTTGTCTTGGATAGGATGTGGGGATTACAGTGTACCTGTTTTCTCAAGCTAGGGCACTTTTTCTCAGTGCATTACAGGTATTTTGTATTTTAGATGTTCGTGTCTGGAAGTAAACATCACTCCTGGAAATGACAAATGTCTGTTTCTTGTGAAGTGAATGTAGTAAAACAATCATAGATTTTGTAAGTCTTAGAATGTTGGGCTATGGTGTTCTTATATCAATTAAGTATAGGTCGCCACGTTCGTCATCGCTATTTTACCTTCTCTCTTACCGCCTCAACGGAATTGTTTCACTTGATCTTCTTTCAGACTGCAACTACATCATCACCTAAAACAAGAATGAAAGCATACGAGCTTGTATCAGCTCTGGATAGCATGAGGATAGATTCTCATGCCACGGAGGAAAATCTTGGTAAGGATTTGTCTGTTGATTTAGACCAATAGGTAAACGTTGACTTGTTCTTCGCTTTGATAGGTATTCTCTCTTACCGGGCTTCAAACCTAGCTTTAATACAAGAAATCAACAATAAATAGGATATGTACATTTAAACCCTTTTTACATGAATTTTCATATTAACTGAGGTGCGTATTTTTCTCTGGCAGACAAAGCCCCTTAGCTTACCCTTCGATGTAATGAGTTTCCAATAAATTGAAAATGTTTAGTGTAACCAATTTGTAAGGTAAATCTCTTGCAGTATATAACTAAAGAAGTATCCCAACGGGATATCGCAGTTGTCGAGAGTCAACGGTCCAGGTTTTATTTTGGATAGCCTCCGGGAAAGTCCTTCGAGTTTCTTGTCTTCTTGGTGCTTTATAGTCTACGTGTTTTGTAACATACCTCAGAACAAGCAATAATTGAAGTTGATCGTAAGCCGTAAACGGTAACTTCAATTCTTAGAAATTTCCAAAGTCAAATCCGAAAGCAATTGAAAAAAATTGGGCCAGCGACTAGTAGAGATTACTTTGCATGCTGCGGGCTCATCTTTTTGAAAATGGCATCTTCCAAGTCTTTAATCTCTGTCGGTGCAGAACTTACACATTATTTGAATCGCTTTGACCATTTTATTGCTATGATTTTATTGCTACTACTATAAAGCTCCAGCAAACAATTCTCACCTTTATGAGCGTAGTATTGCTACGTATGTTCTAGTGGCATCATTGTGTTCCTTAGATTTGTTCTTTAGGAGAACCGATATTTTCTTTTTGTACTGTTTATATCAGATAAGCCCTGTAGGCATCGGGCATGTAGGGAATGTTTGGCAGTAGAGTGGCCTTCCTATTGACACAACCCTGTAGTGCCTAGGACTTGTGACTAGGAGTCTAAAGACTCGCCTTGGATATCAGCCCAAGACCATCTCGACCGCCTTGAACGGCACTTATTATCTTCGAAGAAAGTGCTGCGTATTGAGCTTTTTATAAAATACCTAACTCTCTTTTTTGTGTATGAGAAGAAGAGTGGTAAGTTAAGGCTAAGTTAGGGGAATAATTTCTTTTCTTCCTAGCATAACAGGTACCAGCTGTTAGATCTACTGAGTGAAAGTTTGTCACTGAGAAACGGTACATTGCTGGACAATATATACGCTGGGTCAGTTTAACTTGCTTTATCAGGCAATCATATGCATCTTGTTCTTTCTGGTATAAAGTTAGTTATCTTATTGTAAGAACTATTGATACTCCCTTCCTGTTTATCTTTCTTTTTTCTTACTTTTTTTCCTTCTCTCTCTCTTTCAGTTTCTCGTTCATTATTTATTTATTTCATTATGCTTAAATTATGCCTACAGATACGATTTTGAGAAAATATAACGAAGACCCGATGATTAGAAAGCAATTCCCAGAGGTTAAGAAACTGATGAAAGAAGTAAGTTGTTTCTTTGGAAACTTCGTATATATGAAATATAATATCATTGTATCTTTTCCCACGAAAAAACGCAGAAATACAGATTCATTTATGTTAATGTTTCTTTGGTGTTTATTGATTCAGTCAACACATTGAATAACTTTTGCGTTTTGAATACCAATTGAAGTTCATGATAGGATTCACGTGACGATGCCACAAGAACTTTGTTGTGCCCCAATTTTAGTAAGGAGGATGATTATCCACGTACTTACATATTCATATAGGTACCGTAAAAGAGCGTTTTAAGTCTGTTTAGGTATTGATGAAAAATAGCAAAGCGAATACTCACTGGTCTCTAATAGACGGGGGAGGGGTTGGAAAAAATTTCTAGAATTAATAGCCTGGGGGGTTGGAATAGTACGGGGATTCTCAAGAATTAATAGCCGGGGGGGTGGAAAAAAAGACTTTCCTTACTTCATGGAAACAGGTTTAATATATTACAATGTGTAGTAATCTTTATGTAGTACTTTATGTATTAACGAAATATTAACAAAAGATACTAACAATAGTATATATACTTCAGCAAATTCAAGAGTTTTTACGCACGGATTGTAAAATAATTAATAATGCTTTTCATGAACGTAATTTATACAATAATCATGGAGCTACAATGTACTAGCAGAGAACGGGTTTTTAAGTCGTGTTTGATAGATGTCCAAAATTAATGAGCGGGGGCGGGAGGGCTGGAATAAGAATGTCCTGGGTGGAAAATTAATAAGCGGGGGGGACGTCTATTAGAGACCAGAGAGTAGTAAAATGTCTGCAGGCAGTTTCTACGAGCAAGTGAAGTCAAGGTGAACTGTTCGAGATGTGATCCAGGACCTAAGTTGCTTACAACAAAAATAGTCGTTATATGAAAGAAAATGAACAAAATTGTGCCATGTTGTTTAGTCTTACTATTTGAAAGTGAATAAATCAATGGACTCGACAGTAATGTGCCTTTGTTCCATTTACTTTCAAAGCACAGGCTTGACGGCGAAACCTTTGCCCGTCAATATAGATCTTGTTGCCACATTGACGTACTAAAGATTGATTTAATCATTAGTTATGAAACAGTCATAAAGATATGTTTTTTTATCTTTTTTTGAAAGGTTCAGTCAAAATACAATGAGGTTAGAAAGGCCTCCATGAAGTCAGCGACGCAGGCGCAGAAGATTGTACAAAACACGAAAGCCATGGGTCGCCTGCCGAAACAGTCTTTGATTTCAGGTTCTTCAAAGAGGTGGGCAAAATCGGAAGATAGTGATAGAGGAGTGAGCAGAGAAGATAGACACTCCAGTGTTGCCGCAAATATGGATGATAACAAAAATATAGAATCGAAACTTGACAATTTCAGATCGCTTGTTGATAAGCGGATCTAGTATGTAGCACTAATCGCTCAGATTTAGTTGCATCTCATTAGCTGTGTTCATATCAAAACTCAGACTTCAAACATTCCTGAACATGGCTAAGACTGATTAGAATTTTATCTCAAACATGTACAGAAGCACTATAGTAGTGAAGAACATAATGTTCTATAAACCTCTATTTTTGTAAAGATAATTGTTTTATCAAATGTATTTCTGTTTGTTATACAGGCGTTTGTAAACTTCATAGTTTCCAGGAAACGTAACACTTAGCTATTTACAACTTATTTTGTAAATAACTGCATGGTTTATTGAAAATGATTGAAGCCAAGCCACATCCACCAGAAACTGTAAACTCAATGTAAAGTCAAACGGCATGTTAACGACGGCTCTTTTTGCGCTTTTAATCTAATCTGCGTGTTGACAATAGAAGCTCTTCATCTATGGCATTTCAAATCTGTTAATTAGCGCCACAAAAGTGGTTAAGGCATGGAGTTATTACTCAAGCGACATTGGTACGATTTCATAATTGGACTTATGTTTGACTAATTGGTGCTAATTAGACGACGCATTGGAAGGCACGTGACTTAGACCTGTTCAATACCAATTCCGACCCGTTTTTGTAACAAAGTTTCGACTTGGTTCAGTAGACTAAAACGCTCAGATAACCCATGATGCGTATGTTCTTCTCCAGTGGTTGCTATATCCACTTTTTTTGGACTTCTCGGCATACTTCCTGATGGTCTTTTTAAGTTTTTTTTTCATTTGTTAAGGCTAGGAAAGAGATTTCCTATATCAAAAGTTGAGTGAACACAATCTGACTGATATTATTGCAGCCCTTGTAAGTATATACCTTTAAATCGTCACGATATTGTCCTTTCTTCGTCGATTGACATCTGCACCCTTCCCGCTTAGCGTATTCTATGCCATTCTACTCATCTCTCCAGATATCATGGCATTAATTGAGGCCTTCAGGCTACGCTAACAATACTATCATCGTCTGTGTCTGGCTCAAGAGCCCTCGATTACTCCATCTTTAGGTACATATGGACTTAACTCCTACTCCCTCATATGACGTGTTCTGTTTAGCTCTTCTTTTTGTTCATAAGGCGTTTTACAAGAAGTTCTTCTCCTACGTTCTTTCACACACCTTTATCTTGCGTCCTTTCTTCCCAAATGACTTTTTGCGTTTACCTGTTGCACGAAAATTCAACTTTCTACAAGCTACATGTCCGTAGGGGACCATTATATTGTTCTACTGCTAATTATAATATTCTTAACAGAGAAATCATCGAAGCAAATACTTTTTACTCTTAAAGCTTATTATAATTTCTTTTCTTGCCCGTTATGTTCTCTTTTATTGTACTTCCTGAATAGTGGTACTCCTACATGTGAGATTGATAAAGCTATAAAAGCATATAAGAAGCAAAGGTAAGACTATGACTGCTTTAGAGTTAGTACACGATTTAGAATAATGCATAGATCTAAATGCGAAGAGATTGAAAATATAGCTGACGTTAGTAATGAAAATTATTATTCAGATTATCAGGGTTAGCACGAAATCTGAACTTGAGCTGTTCATAAGTTGCATTTCTGACCGTAACCCTTTTGCTGAACCATTTATAGCTTTCTTTAACATATTTACAGGGGGTGTTTCACATGCAGATATCCATGTTGACCATGTATTCACCAATTAATTATTGGAGGCATGAAGAGCTGTTAGGTCGCCTCTTACAAATTCAAAACTGTATCACAAGATGAACACAGAACGAAGTGCATCTGAAATTTATGTTAACCCCATACCTCTCTTTTAGGGTTTCAATCCCATCATGTTAGGAAAAAGATGCGATGAAATAGATTTCTCTCAGCTGTTTACATACGAGCTGAGTCCATTTAAGGCTTTAAGAACTCGTCACAAGCCTGCAATGATGTACATCCTGAAATATCTGTTGTCCATCTAGTTTCCATACCAGTTTGATCACACGTCAACGTGTTGGTTGTCATTTGCTGCTGACAGTACTGGAATACAGAAAGGGCGCCATATTTTCAGAGACATGAGTAATAGAACTTGTGGGAGGTGCTCAAAAGTATGACTAGTGCCTTATAGTCTTCCACGATTACCCAAACAGACCAACAAGAAATTCTCATGCTCATAAAGCTTGCTTTTCTTGCAACAGTACATTAGCAGACAAGGTAAGTCCATTTGTATTTCCTACAATTGCAGATCTCTGGAAAACACTGGATGGAGCATTTTCCGTCTCAAAGTGAGGTCAGTCGTTGGACGCAATTTCAGTCCCCATCAATCAAAACTTATAAACAATGCTACGTAACATGGCGAATCTTCACGTGCTATTTTAACTTATCGGGACTAGTATTCGTGATCACACTTTTTCGTTGTTGGAAACAACGAGAAGCTCGATCCAGCCCTTTTTAGAGATCAGAGCTTATAACACGATAAGAAGAAATTTTCTCAAGTAATAGAAAGAAATTAAAATTTCACTTTATTTTAAGATTTCATGGCCAATGAGTCACTACCGTGACTGCAGAGGATGATGCAAATAATATCTCAGGCAGTTGTATCAGAACAAATACTCACGATGGTACCGAAGAAAGTTCAAAGACGTGAAGCATGCAGACAGAAAGTCTTAATGGAAAAGTAAAGAGGCATGAAAATGTATGCCTAGAGAACCTTCCAGGAAACATTGACGGAGCAGCACTAAATCCGTTTTATTCTTGTCGTCAAATTCAAGAGTGACTTGGGAACCACTTACCATCTTCGGATCAAATTTGAAAAACATTGCTCAAAAATAAAAGCTTATCTTGATGACCGAATCCAATGTTCCGGATTACTCGCTAAGATTTTATCCGATTTTGATGCAAGTAGAATGCCATAAGTAGATACTTCAGCAGGAAACGCAGCTTCTAGTGCACACTGTCTAATGTAATTAGCAAATAGGATAAGCTGCCATTTTTTACGCAAATCCCTAATGAGAAGGAGACACAGAGTCAATTTAGGGGTATGAATTGAAAACTGTAACATGTCTGCTTTTCTACTCTTCATTGGTGTAGAAACTTGCAGTTGATAGCCGATGTGTTTTAATATGATAAATTGTGCTTTACAAATACTAAATTTTTTTTTTGTCTTGATATTCAGTGACTTAGAACTTTCGTTGGATTTCGACAACTTGCTCTGCTTACACTGACGTCCCAGTTTCTTTTTTATTCAAACAAATATCAAATTACAACCTGATAGATAGTGATGGAGATTTAATATTTGCTCCTCGCTTCCTTAAGAGGTTAACTATAGTAAATACTAAGCTATTGTACTCAAAGAGAACTTTTAAAGATAATTAACTGACCAGTTGGCTTTTAACTACATACCCCCTGTTTCATACATGTTTCCAGAGACGATGAATCCAAAACGTGAAGATCTTAAAAATGTCAAGTACTAAATTTTCCAAATTATGCCCGCATCACTTTCGTGGTTATTCAGTTGAAATGAAGGCCATGACTATCTGATAATGATAAAAATGGTTCGTGAGTAGGCATTACATGTGCATGCGAGTGAACGTTTGCAAGCAAAGCACTAACACATTGCCTTAGGATTCGCTACTTACAGCATCAGATTGACTCATATACAGCATTTGGTGTGGCGGGGGGCTATTGCACAGAAAATTAGAATAATAAGTGCAGTTATTGTACTGTCAAGAAGGCGTGTGATGTTTCGTGGAGAAAAATCATTCACGGTGCCGTAACCACTGGGGGGGGAGGGGGGAATAATTTTCAAGGTGATTGAAAGAATGTTCACAGAGTTTACGTACCGTCGGTTGCCTTAGAGCGT
Source organism: Carybdea cf. marsupialis auct. non (Linnaeus, 1758) (assembly GCA_010016065.2). NCBI lineage: Eukaryota > Metazoa > Cnidaria > Cubozoa > Carybdeida > Carybdeidae > Carybdea > Carybdea cf. marsupialis auct. non (Linnaeus, 1758). The sequence goes on along the minus strand of JAAAKL020010448.1, from coordinate 1,741 downwards.
AAGAATATGTTCTGCTTGATACATTGAGAAGTCTACTATGTTATACCGGTCTTAATTACAAGGCAATTTTAATGCATTGCATAGGCAAACCATCCTTTCTCGGCCACGCCCATGGGAAATGGGAAGCCCGGTTTAGCCCCCCCAATAATTATTTCGTTGTTACGGCACTGTTAAGACCAGAAGTAATGTTGCCAAAATGCTATGGGTAACTCTTTTGTGTGTGAAGATTTGTTACCAGGCTACCTTCAGGTTGCTTAAAAGCGTATGTCACAGTACTTTCACGATACTAGTTACTCCAAAGGGTATCCATGGTTTGTTTTCTTCTTTCTGTTCGTATCATAGAGTCACTGTATATAGTATATATGCATGTACATGTTTTTTTGCTTCTTTTGAGTGCATTATTACAAAAAATATATGCTCTTCGTATTTACACAATTTACAAATACGAATTCCTACTAAAAAGAAAAGGAAAAATTCCATACCTAACATCAAATGCCATGAAGAGGACCGCTGAAGCCCTCAGAAATCTTACACCGACGACAGGGGACAAGGGAATGGGAGACTGGGAGTTTATTGATGAAACCGTATGCAGAGGGAAAGTGATGACGTCAAAAATTAAAAATTTTGGAAATAGTACGATTTGACTCCAGATGTCTAAAGTTTGTAGATAACCTTGAATTGCGGAATCATATGTGTACCAGAGACGCATTTCGTTGCACTCTTATCAGTCTCGTTCCGTGCAAAGAACGATTTTGTCCAATCATAGGTCGTTTTGTTTCTAGCTCGATCCTTTTCTTTGTTGTCAGTAAGAATAAATAGGCTTGTTCTTTTTATATCGTTCTTTGCACGGAACCAGACTGATGAGCGTGCAACGAAACGCGTTATCTAAAAATTTTGCAGTGCCAACCAACTCTTCAAGATATCTAGAGGCAACCGTAGAATAGGCTGTTTCCCAAAATAGCAGACCTGTAGTGTACATGGTCTTTAGAGTAGAGGCGTTTGAATTTCAAAAGCCTATGGTCAAAACTCTGTTAAGATTCCTTGGATCCTCAAGTTAGGATCCAGCATCAAATAATGAGGTTTTGTTAGAGAGTTTTAAAACTTTGAAAGCTGATATCTCGATATTGGAAACGGGCAATACTCTCAATTTTGGTCATTGACGTTCTTACAAATGGGGCAATCTGAAAATTGAGGCTCTTTCCCATAATACAAACATTTTCAAAATCGTGACGTCACACTTTTCCTCCGCATTGATGAATCCGAAACGGAAAGTGATCTTTGCAAAAAGAAACGTTTCGGCAACATAGACTTAAAACGTCTAAACCAAATGGTCTTAAGGGAAAGGAAGGGGTTCTTATATTAACAATGATCCTAAGGCTGGTTATCGCTATTGCTCGTTCCATCGCGTGGCTGACAGCAGGAATGGCTATTGTTGTCATTTCGTACCTCAGCTCGATAGTGAGGCTGTGAAGGGTATAACTAGCTTGTTTGCCCACTCTGAGTCACTAAGATATCTATTTAAGTATTTGGATATTAGTCTGATGAAGAATTGATCGAAAAGTTATTCGATTTTGTTTGTAAGGTTTTTTTGATAGACCCAGGCTTATACTGCTCGCTATTCAACTTTTAGCCTTTAGGGTTTTTTTCCTATCCCACAACTGAGTTTTAAGTTATCTACTTTACTATCTACTACTAAAGTTTATCATACTTTTATTTGATTCATTCTGATAATTTTATCTTA
>JAAAKL020010447.1:0-14355 GCA_010016065.2 Carybdea cf. marsupialis auct. non (Linnaeus, 1758) | reverse complement strand
AGCATGTAAAGTTCCCTTTAAGCAACCTAAAAATTAAAACGTAACTTTTAAAAAAATTAAGAGTTTTCTTATCGGGGAAATTCGGTTCCTTACGCTCCCTTTTTCCCCCCCCCCCCCCCCATGTGGTCAAGCCACAAAGCATTGCTAAGTCTAGTGACATAAAATCACTGAACATACGGTTCATATCAGTGATGGGCTTAAACGTATATGGGAAAATAGTAAACTGCATTGATTTTATGACAACAAGGTTTTTCCTTCTTAATGACTTCACACAGTTTCCACCGAGGCGTAACTTCATGCGGCTCCCTTCTAGGAATTTTAGGTTAGAAGGTTAGAAATTTAGAAGGTTACTTTGTTAAACATGACGTTTAACATACTTTTGTTTGAGTGTTAGTTAACCATCCGTTGGATAGTCCTTTGCAGAAAATGTAAGCCACCAGCTGTCACTCCGTCAGTACAAAGAGTCGTTTGAATTGTCGAATGGTGCTCTTAAATGACCCTATCATTGCCCATGCTTATTAATGTCAGTGTTAAAAATACACTTGGTAATAACAAAAAAATGTAAACTGGAGAAAAACACTAAGTTCAAACATCTTGCTGCGTCAGCGTAAACTTGTACTTCAATTCCTTGCGTGGTCCACATAACACCATTTATGTCTCCTTGTCTCTCTAATTTACGACACACACACATTCGTTTTACTTGATACTCAAGAAAACGGGGTCAAGATATTGAAATCTGGCCGGCTATTTTACTTAAGGTTCAGAAACCTTTTTAAAATGCCTTGTAATGTGGCGTTGAAAATTATTTCGTTGACTTTCATATACTCCTGAAAACCTCCCTGAGGTGACAGTCTATCCTAGAGCATTATTACATGAAGTACACAGGCAAAAAGCTCATGGACCCTTTCCTAAGAATTATAACAACAAATATGCGATACGCTTGCTGCAAAAGGTGAGTTATTAAAAGCATCTGCTTCCATAACTGGGCATTTTGCAAGGAAAACACATCATACGTTCCACCAGCCTGTAGACTGCGCCTGGCGAGGTCCGTACTTAGGTCAAGCTAAAGCCTCCACAAGTAAAAGTGCAATGTTCTAAGACAGCATCAACTGAATAGAAGTATACAACGTGCCAAGAACGCATGAACATGTAAGAGCCTCTATTTCCAAACTCAGGGGGAAAATCTTAAGATAAATGCCCGGGGCCTTGATTAAATTTTGACCGGGAAAATTTATATATTGTTAGAACACATGATAACACTGTATCTTCCAAATAGTAATGTTTCACAGTCTCCACATTCCTGATAACGTTCAATCTAACGTTCAATGCATTTTCATCCCCGGGAGAGTTTAACAGAAGGTGCATTTATAGAGTGGGCATCACTGATCTAAAAAAAACTGGATCGAGCATCTTCCGTCTCAAAGGGAGGTCAGTTTTTGGACGCCATTTAAGTCCCCATCGAACAAAGCTTATAAACAATGTTACGTAATATAGATGAGCCGAGCTATTTTCAATATTGGGGTCCAGTACTCGTGACTACACTTTTTCACTGTTGGAAACGATGGGAAGCTCAATCCAGTCTTTTTTAAGAGGTCAGGTGGTAGGCGTTCACTTCAATTAGCGCAATTAAAAATGGACCTCTAAAAGAGCTGGGCAGGTCTATTTGAAGCTAACTGTGTGTCAAAACTATGACTGTCATAATAGCATAACTGACGTAGTCCTTACCTTCTCACGCTCATTTGCCTCTTGCTTTTGGCTTTCATCCTCTGCTTCTTCCTCGCTTTGTACACCTGGTCTTCTCAAAACTCTGGGTGTGACGAATGCCCTGCAGAGAGGAATCATTGCATCTAGTTAAGAACTATACTCCTAAAAATAACCGTAGAAAAGACCTACATGTGAACTGGTATGACTGAAGACTTAGTTTAGTAGGATTACGATCACGGGGTCACAGTGGAACTGTTACATAAGAAGGGTTACGATGCAAAATTTAAGTGGTAGTCCATAGCAATTGGGGTTCTTGGAACGATTATGATCAGAGACTTACAATGGATGGTTTACAAAAGAAGCGTTCGAGTGAAAGGCATCTCATTGAAGTACTCCTCATTTAAGGGTATTGCCTTTACAATGTCCAGTATAATGATGGGAAGTCTTACATGGAAAGGGTTATGGAACATGGCTATGAATTGTTGTTGATCTACCTCCAAGCCGGACGCGATTTTCCTCCATCTGCCATTACACATCATATATAATGCATACTTGCAGGATTGCAAGACAGAGGAAGTTGTTATCGGATCGCATTAGAATGCGCAATACATTTATATAATATACCCCACTCGTAGTTTATGCAAGTTAGAATGCTGCTTAACTCTGTCAACTAACCACAAAGACCGTGTGGCTTCTACAAATAACAGCATTGTAGTATACTCATTTTCTTGCCAGTGGGTCGCTGGCTATCTCGGCCGCTCGACTTTGAGGTTAGTTGACAGAGTTAAATAGCATGTTCCACCATGCATCCAGTAGTTCCTACCTCAGGCTTCAAAATCCAAAAACAACACTGAGCAATGTGACTCTGCCATAGGGCAGCACTTGCTTAAAAGCCAAGACTGTGACAAAATGTATACGAATGACCTCTTCCGTATAATCGGTAAAGCTAGATCTGCTTTCACTTGGTCATTCTAGAACCGTCCACATCAAAGCAAGAATCCGTTGCTTTGTAGACAAAATGAATTTGTCTTCTCGTTGGGCCTTTTTGATTAACCATTTTGCTTCACGGGCACTGATTGGTCAAAACAACACCAATCTGGCAGTCAGAGATCTGAATGGCTATTTTGAAAACACAATTGGGAAAATAATTTCGTTGATTCCCATTTCAATTTTATATTCTGACGATCTTGTACTTTGAGGAGTTTTAGACGAAAAAAGTTTTTAAGTGCTAAATGAATTCGCTATTTCGTGCAGTTTTATTTTTCTGTACTATCAACAAACTTTTCGCAATATTCTTATGAGTTAATCTCTCAATATATACTTGATATTTCTCGCGTTGAAAGTTGCTTTCTCATTGATGGCCACATACAAAAGCAATACTTGCGATACCTTAACCCTAATGTATCATAGTCAATACCGATTGGCGTCCTTGATTTTGTAAAGAAGCTTCATCGCTGTCAATAAATATAACTCATTTATCGGCTATTGGACATCATCAGAACAAGAAGACTGCGTTGGCTTCGGCACGCAGCTAGACGACCAGCAGAACGCTTTTGTCAGTGCAGCAGTCAAGCAGGACTTCATCGGCAACCACGGCAGAGGTAGACCACCCATGAGACAGCATGATCAAGTAAGGAAGGGCACTGGGCTGCCGTTGGCCACAGCATTCAAGTAAGCATAGGAGCCAGGTGGTGCAAGGTTGTGGAGAGAGCCAGGTGGCGCAAGGTTGTGGAGAGAGCCAGGTGGCGCAAGGTTGTGGAGAGAGACAGGTGGTGCAAGGTTGTGGAGAGAGACAGGTGGTGCAAGGTTGTGGAGAGAGCCAGGTGGTGCAAGGTTGTGGAGAGAGCCAGGTGGTGCAAGGTTGTGGAGAGAGCCAGGTGGTGCAAGGTTATGCAGAGAGCCAGGGGCCCGCGTACCTAAGCACTTGATTGATTGATTGATTGATATCAGTTACATTACTTTAAAATAAAAGGCAACAAACAAGATGTCTCGGGTGCATCTTACCTCCTCTTAATGATGTCATCCAATTCATCAGCGGAGTCAGCGTCAATAGCACCAACGTTCTGAGAATCGTAAGTGTCATCGTATTCATCATCATACTCATCAAATCTGAAGGCCTTTTCTTCCAAGTTGCACATATAATCTCGAACATATTTCGCCTGATGGGAAATTTGAGAAAGAAATTTCTAGAGAAAAGGTCAGTTGCAATAAGTATTAGTACAGGTTCTTAAAAAGGAAAAGGTGGCTATAAGAAAGCGAAAGAAAACCGACCGATTTGTCGCTTATACTAGATACAAACCAATCTCTTTCCAAGCAACGATTACCTAGCCTTCTATCCTTAAGAAGTCAGTAAAATGATTACCGGCGATGGTGGGGAAGTGATCAACATTTGACCTGAGATAGAAGTCTCTTGCGATCATCTGTATGCATCGGTGTAATTAATGCGGAGGAAAAGTGATGACGTCATAAATCAAAAGTTTTGGAAATAGGACGATTAGATTCCAGATACCAGAAGACAGCTCTAAAATAGGCTGTTTCTCAAAATACGAAGGTGTAATGAAGGTTGCTTTCTGCATTCAAACCTAGAAATGGTGTTCAAGGTAAGGAACCAGAATTTGACATAGCAAGAAAGCCAATATTTCACTTACTGATTATGGCTCAAATATGATAACCTATCAGCCTTATGAGATTGTAAAGCAAATAATAATAACAATAATAATAATAATAATAATAATAATAATAATGATTCTAATAGCTATGCGTACGTGCAGAGAAGGTTTGGTGGATGCACAGATCATAAATGATAGTGCTCCAATAATCAAGGTTACCTGATCTTTGTCAACGAGAATAGACATGACATCGTCATCAGATCTCCTATTTTCTTTACGGTGATAACGGCCCGCTGGTATAGTTTCATTGATACTTGTAGCTCCTTCTCTCAGACCATCCTGATTACTATTGATGCGTTGGGTGCTTGAAGTGTCAGTACTAGGAGTTACTGAGCTTTCAGCCAAATCGGTCTGGTTCAACTCAGGTGGTAACGTTCCCTCTAGAATGGCGTTGATTATCACATGTTCATTTCCTGAGTAATGATGAGCAGCTCGTTCAAGAAAGTCGTCTGCATAATCTGGGAACAAATCTTTAAGTCGAATCACTGTTTGATGTATTATCTCTTGTGACACACAGTGAGGTACATCCTGAAATGAGAGACATAAAACCGTACAAAACGCTAAAAATCGCGGGAATGACAATGATACGCCTAAAGTATCGACGTGAACAATAGGGGGCATAACGTACGGGCGCATGGGCGACCGATAGGCGTGACAACTCGTTCTGTTTTATCGTTCAGCAAAGCCTATGGTCAAGTCGGTAGAAGCGAGAACTGCGGACTTCCCTTGCTGCCGACTCTGGCAAGTAAAATTAGCAACTCAATGATCGTGCAATATTCAGATAAATTGCGTTAACTGATGCTCCAAATGAACTGGAAGATGTCATGATTTGCTTCCGTGTGGGTAACTCAAAAACCACTTGCAAAATTTAGTCTCCTTCCTTCGGGTCTATTCGTTTATCACAAGCCAAGGCAGGAGAAGAGAATGCGCTGTATCACTGGTGATTAAAGTGTACAATGTTGGCAAAATAATATATAACCCAAAATCAAAGAAATTGCTGTTTTCCGTAACACGATAAGTCTGATGTAACGATGAGTAAAAGAAGTGATACAATAAGGGTTGCGCAACGCGTTCTACGAATCTGAAAGCACGGTTGGCTGTGCTTACGTAAATTCCACAACTTGTTATTCTTGTTATCGATGATTGAATTTTAAGACATCAAAGTATTTAATATGAACACACTTACTCCTTGTTCCTCGACCTTATCCTCTACGGTTTGCGCATGATCAAAAGCCTTCCTTGCAGTTCCAACTGCGTCTAGTATGAACGCAATCGTGGTATCATCGACACATGTACTTCCACTGGTCAGTGTAGTTAATTCAGACTCGATGTTGTACTCCTTGTCGTAACTGTAAAGAAATCTGTTAAGACACAAAATAATTCAGATTTCTTTCAAACATGAGTGGTAGACTCATTTTGTACATACAAAGGAATTAACGTACATCTGAAATTGTGATTTGATACAGATGTCACTGATATTGTAAAAACGTACCATTCTTTGAAAGTCAACTTAATATCTTCGCGGTTATAAATCGGTGGCGACAGCCTCCTCCTCTTCAAATTTGACCTTGCTTATGATATGTCATCCTTTGCGTTTTCAATGGTAAATAAATAGTCGTAACTAAAGGGCTATTCATATCTCACCCTAAAATTCACTGACATATTCGTCACTACTAGAAAATGGTACATGACAGAGTCAAAAACAGCTTTCTCAACAAAAGAATGCGGTAAATTCGATTCCAATTGGCACGTTACGCCAACGTGCGCCCCACTTTAAAAGGCGCCTAACTCCAACAAGCAGCAACTCCAATAAGCACTTAATTCCAACAGGCGTCCCACGCTGACAGGCCCCCCATTCTAACAGCCACCCCACTCCAACAGGTGCTCCAATTTAACAGGCGCCCACTACAGCAGGCGCCCCAGTCCAGCAGGTGCCCTACTCCAACAGGAGCCCTACCTAACATGCACCCCCTCCCACAGGCACCCCCTCCAACAGGGGCCCGAGCTGTCTAAATGAAATAAGTGTGAATGACGAAGAGAAGGCTTCTTCCACATTAAATACACTACAATTTCTTCCTGAGGAATACCATAACAGCATCCCTCACGAAGAAGAAATAAATTGAGCATTTAAAATAAGCAACAAGAGGCTGGTAATAAATATTGTAGGATTGAAGAAGTTCAGTATAAACCAACACCTGAAGTGCATTGTTCCTGCAACCCGTCTAGAAAATGATTCTCTTCCGAAACAATTTCTGTTTTGTACATTCAATAGTAATTACGATCGTTGGAGAAAGGAACCATCAACGATTGATTTCAATTAGAGTTAATTCAGAAAGACTATTATGAATAAGAAAGAATTTATTAAACTACTGCTTGCACGTTTCTAATAGACGGCAAAAGGGCCTTTAGAGGACTTAATAAGTGATGATAGACTGGCAAACAACGACCAGTAGTGATTCTGATTAAATATGATTACAGGCAGTAGTTATGTAAACTTCTGTTGAAGGTTTTACCTATTTCCCTATGTGAGCCCCTTTTCAAAGAACACGAGAGATAAAAGGTGCCTTTGTTTCTAATATTACTGGCACTTCGCAACGTGTAGAATAGTCAAATGCAATTTTAGGGGCTCAATATCTATGATTGGGCACGATCAATGTTCCAAAAAGCAAACTAAATGATAAACGACAAGACAATATGATGAAATCATTATGTTTTATGACGTCATAAACGAATGTGTTTTCGGGACGGGGGCTATATATAACTTAGAAGGTATTGTCCCCTACAGCCAACATGTGTTATTGGTATGATGTATATTGCGGTAACCACAATAGCAGTTTAATGTCGGATTGACAACACAACACACCTTTTATGACTTAATGCTGATGATACTGTCTGCACGTATCCTTCAAGCTGGGCCTGACTGGCTTCGTCACCGCCACTGAAAAGAAGAGAGGTGATATGGTTAGCAGGTTGCTGAGACCATTGCAGTGAAGGGAAATCGAGTCATTCTAGAATATGACTTGTGGACTGGCGTGTAACGCTATGTTTTCGCATACAGCAATACAGGGCTTCACGGAATTTCTACAATTCTACAACGCAAAATTGCTGATGTACGTTACTCCAATAAGTCGTACATAAAATATACCGTTCAACAAGATCCTTTTTCACCACGGTGCGGGTGGTACTCGTGTATTCATTGATCGCATTATGAAGTCAACATAATAAAGAAGAATCTGCGGCGTTGATGCAAAAATGCGGAGGGAAAGTGTGACGTAACGATCTTAAAAATGCTTGAATTATTATTAGTGAGAACGTCAATGGCCAAAATTGAGAGTCTTGCCTTTTCCCAACATGGAAATATCAGGTTTCAAAGTTTTAAATTTCTCTAACAAAAACCTTGTTATTTGATGCTGGATCCTAACGTTAGCATTCAAGGAAAATTAACAGAATTTTGACCTGAGATTTTTTCAATTCGAAAGCCTCTAGTTTACATTTTATATACATTACAGGTCTCGTATTTTGAGAAACAGCATATTCTAGGGTTGTCTTCAGGTTTCTGGAGTCAAATTGCCCTATTTTCAAAACTTTTGATTTGTGACGTCATCACTTTTCCTCCGCATTAAGCAATGAAGAGTACGTATTAAACGGTGGTGATACCCAGGGATTGCTAAGTACTGAGAATGACTCCAGAATAGGAAATGGGATGGGATGTTCGAAGATTATGTTGAGATCAGTTGAAGGTGTTAAATTTAAACTTTGATGGTGTATATTAACATATGCTTATATTGACATAACTGTGGAGACGGCTGCCCCGCTTGCACGAGACGGTACCATGTTTTTCCTTAGCAATAGTGCCAATTTCGTAGAGTGTGCTCGACAATCTTCTGATGCATCTCGGTGTTATTTACCACCAGAAGTGTCTCTTTTTCAGAGGTCACTTTTAACGCCTGCGTATTCCGATTAGCATATCTTAAATTCGTATCAATAGCACCTTTAATAGTTATCTAATAAACGATATCACCTAACGCCATTACAACCACAGTTATATAAATGTGTGTGTCTATGTTATTGTGTGATGAGAGGCACAAGAATGACTTGCAAACATGAAGATGACTTATCTTTCTACATGCCGTTTGTTTTTGTATCTGACGTGTACTGCCCGCAAACACGGTTTTCTAGAAATGCTTTTGAAGACTATGACAGATTCATGTTTGATGTGATAGTTTGATATACGTGCATTGAAATTAAACTTCTGCAGAGTGCGGACTAGTATAATGTCATGTAGAAACGGAACGGTCATGTTTAGCACTAGTGCAATAGGAGGTACGGGGATGATCTGAAAGTATGAAAATGCATGACCTTTGTAAATGCAACTTGTTTTTATATCTACTGTATACTGCCCTCATATACTGTTTTCTTGATATGCTTGTGAAGACTATGACAGACTCATGTTCGAAGTGATAGTTTGATATACGTGCATAGAAATTAGACATTTTTAAGTGTAGGACCGGTGTCATTTTATATGAAAATGAAATGAGCATGCTGCTTCATAGACCTGTATACTGCCCTATATACTAGATAGAACTTGCATATTTTACACAGGAGTATTGATTATTGTGTGCTCCTCATCTCCATTGACTCGTCTCTCGTATCATATCGATTATTTCACGGATTAACAGATAACTGTGGGGTCATCCATAAGGGATGTCTACACAGTTCAGGGAGATATTTTATCCTCATTCCCCCCTATCTGCACCTGTTTACTTTCTATTTATCCCCGCCCTCAGTTCACGCGGACACCAATAGACGTAAATAGGGCATAAAAACACCCGATTGTATACAGCATTGGAAATTGACATGCCATGTCTTCAATTGCTCTTAAGGTCATAGTTGCTTAATGGACTATTCATCATCACTATAAGTACATCTCCTTATTTGACACCGCGAAATCATAGGTATTAATGTTTATTTGGCTTTCCTAACGAACTCATCCCATTCACTGATCAGAGTCTGCCTGCAAATCAATGCGTAATGAGCTCATTGAGAATGAGCTTAATTTTCACGTTAACTGTGTTCAAGTGAAGTTTATTGCTATCAACGACTCTCAGAAAAGCATCTGCTAAAAGAACCTTTTTTGAAACCATTCTCTTTTTGTTCTATTTTACTGAGTTACTCCGTATCCTCCCAGAAGATCCTGACAAACGCATAGGAACACCTGCGTGCGAGATTTAAAGGAGAGCACTAGTTTAGCAACCTGGATGGGGATAGTGGGAATGGTGAACTGGCATGAAAAACTTATTCCTATTTTCAGATTGTTTGAATATTAATTAGCGTGTTGGTAAAATGCTGATTACGATTGCTGTGATTTAGCCACCGGATCACCTTCCCTACTGATTTTGATTCAATATGGGCAAGAAAAGCCTACCTTTTCATTCCCCCTCTTCCGAAGTAAAACTTCTTGGCTACGCCTCGGGTGAGTGTGGACCTCGTATGAAAAAGGGTCATACATTTATATATATAAACATATACGTTTAGTATTACCAAGTCATTCGAAAAGTACCCCACGCTACTTGCACCGTGTTCTTGTGACAACCGAGAGTGATGCAACTTCGGGCTATTTTCTCACAGTCTTGCAAATTCAAAATTCGTTAACTGAAGTTTATTGATAAATTGACGGAAAAGCATTTCTACCCTTTGGTTTTTAATCTTAATTTTTGTCTTTTGTTTTCTTATTTAGTGATAATTGTAATCGTGAAAATGGGACTACTTTTCAACATAAGTTAAAGAAGCGGAATAGGTCTGCTTGTGATGTACCTCGTTATGTTAAGGACAGTGTTTGTTTCAGACTCTCGCAACATTTTTATAGAAGGATTCATGATTGATAAAGGTTTTACCTCGCTAAAATTTACGTCATATTTCATATTTGAAAATACGACCGCAAAATAACATTTTTCAAAGTCTCTGTGGTGATCTGTATTTTCATATATTCCTAATAACTGGAACCATCTAGAACTTTTTATGATGTAATGCCTGGTGCACGTATCCTACATTTTCAAATCTGCTTTTTCTAGTGGACGTTCTCTTTAAACAATACATCGCCTGAATCCCTCTCGCTGTGGCTCTCTACTGACAATACACCGCCTGAATCCCCCACCTTCCAAGGGTGTGCAGGTGATCAAAGACGCGCTCCCTTATGAGCTCTTCTAGTGGGTGGAAGGTCACCGCCCGATAGCGCTATCGAGCTACAACTCCTTTTTAATCGCTAGTCGTTGAGCGTTTTTACTGTTTATTTGGGAATAGTTTCAAAATCGGGAAAACTTCCCATCAGGGGCCTCTGTTTGAGAGAGAGTGCGTTTTATTTCATGAATTCTCACCTGTAAAATCATAAGTATCTTGGTGAGATCCTATGTCATCGTGTGGCCCTTTCTGCATTTCGGTGCAGCCAAGAAACACTTGATAAGTTTTGAGATGAGATAAGTTTTGAGTGATTCCCGTAAAAACATACTTTTTCATTTTTCTAATATCTATTCGAACTCTTGATACTCAGATCATTTTGAAGAAATGTAAGGCTTCGACGTCAGCAGTCATTTCTTGCTCACAAATCGCACAACTGTCTTAATTTTTATCAGTGCGGTTATTGTGATTTGCTACTGTTCTTACCTATCTTCGCAAGTTGTCTTGAATGCATTTTCAAATTTTTTGTCACTGTTCCTCATTCCTCAGGATATTGCAAGGTACGGCAAACATAACGAGACTCATCTCGGCATTGGTACTTGTAAAATTGACTACTCTTCGTCAGTGTGGGAAGGGCGTCTTTTTGAACACTGGGTCGAGTTCTTGTGTTGCAGATAAACTCGGAGGAGGCACCATGGCCACTACATTTCCACGGCTTCTTTCGTTTTACTATCGTAGGTGACTGACTAATTTCTGAGCCAGTGCACTCTTACATAGACAAGACAGCTCTTTAGGGGGCTAGTACTCGTGAACACGCTTTTTCGCTGTTGGAAGCAAAGGGAAGCTCCATCCAGCCTTTCTTGGGGGTGAGTGTTCTGGGAAGAAATTCTGTTAGGTACTTAAATTTGAAGAGATACTAGAGAAAAGTGAAAATGTCACCACCGGGATTCGAACTTGGAACCCACACATTCGCAGCGTGCTGCTCTACCAACTGAGCTATGGTCACCCGGTAATAACATAGTTCACTCTTCTGTAGTCGCCACATTAGCTCCTGCGACTCCACCGATAGACATCGCATCTAACTTTATGCTATTTTGGAGGCCAATTATTCAAATGTTTTCGCTTACGTTGCTTGCAAATCGCTTTCTAAATTCCTCGAGGAATTGCTGTCCACATGTTTACAACGGCATCCATTTTGCCTTAGGAAAGCTTTTTCTACAGAAATGAATGTTGTGCATGTTCTTTGTTCAGCACAAAATCTTCGACAACAACCTAGAGAGGAAAGCTGTAAGACAAAATAGCATAAACAGGTCCTGACCCTTTAAGATCGGCAAGGGGAAAAGTCTCCGTAGTGTGGATTAATTCAACTAATGTGACTACAAAATTTGAATTACACTACCAAACTTGATGATTAATGATCGTCTTAAAGTTTGTAGTAACCAGGACCATGCGTTTGTTTGATCTGGTTGAATTTATAAAACCATACATAAAGTTCTCAAATCCGAAGGTGTTGTACAACACAGACAAATAATAAAAATATCCTATGATACTATTCAAAATCTTTTCATATTAACACTTAAAAATTCACTTGCTACATCGTGTTATAGTGCTCAGAGACATGGTATTCCATCTATTTCACTCATAATGAGCCACTATTGCATCTAGCATCAGCAGGTTATACCAGAAAGATTTAAGAACTATTCTTCAAAGGTTCTCGAAGTTGAAATGACGTAAAGTGCCAGCTTATGTCGAGCACTAGAAATTTCGCTGTTCATGAGTAGACCCGAAGAGTCTGTTCTTTCCCTTGCAATTTGAGAATTGCAAAATGTATGTTTCTGGTTTCTTTATTGGTAGGAAACACTTAAAAGGAAGTAATCTTTAGGGCACTTGAATTTGCGCAACTTTGTGCACTCATTAAATTTCAGAATTCGCAAAATTGTATGTCACCAATTTGCGAAAATTTAATCCCCGAATTGCTTTTTTTCCTGTGCTTAATTTTAGATATTTGTACTTAACTTTTGTCTTTCGTTCTCCCTTGTATTACAAAAAATCTGCGTTAGCTATCTTAAGTGTTTAAAATTGTTTGTGCCTCACCTTTCATGCTCGATGTATTTATATCATATTTTTATACTAGGCAATAGTATATTCAGAATTTTCACAGAGTACTGATTTGTTTTCGCTTCTCACGAGAATATCAACTCAAACTATTTGAGCATTGGCTACTGAATCACAACACCTTCCTATTTTGCAACTTTGCCGATAAATCATTGATAACAATATAATCTGTGACATAACGACATCCCAAAGAAATACGTAAGTTTTCTTCATCTGGAAAGACATTTATAGAAGAGTATCTTACCAAGGTAGTCTTTCTAAAGGACGAGAGTGTAGTGACGCAATATCCAAACAATAGACATCCCAAATTTCTCTCTCTCGTTGGTATGGGTCCGTAGCTTAGTGGAAATGCGCGTGTTGCGCAATGCGGAGACCGTGGGTTCGATTCCCCGTGTTCCCACGATTTTTCACCTTCGAAATCTTACAACACCGGTGTCTACATTCAGTTATTACAATGTGTAGTGAAAAAACCGGGAATTCGTAGACGGTAGCGACTCAGGGACAGATCAGGGATCGACCAGATGTGAGAATACAACAGGTATCATAATATAATAGGCAGCAGTACCTATATTTGGGCTGGGGGTAGTGGGGTAAGACATCGTTATGCAGACTCCGCAAGACTCTTTGTCGCCCAAAGGACCCATCTGCAGCAGAAGATAAGAAAAATATTTTTTACCAACTATAATGCAAAGACTGCCCTGCATCCTTCGTAAGTGAATCCAAGCATTCTTTAGGCCATGAAGAAGAAGAACATTGCATAGTTTTTGCAAAAACAGACAACAAAAGTTACGAGACTGTTGTAGCGCACTGAGCACTGTAAAGCAAAGAGTCGCAACTCGAAGTGGCGAAACAAGAGATATAGGACAGAAAATAACAAAGTAAAATGAAAGAAACTCTTCATAACACAGCACGCACATCAACAAGATATCCTATATACACTTACAAATGAAAGGTTGTAAGCTTTAGAAAACGATGAATAAACAACCAAAAAATGGGCATAATGACAGATGAAATAAGGCTATCACCACTAGTCTGTCTGTCTGCATGGCATAAAAAGTCAGGAGAAAGTAGCAGTCTGACGGTGGGAGAAGTATCTATCGAAATGTAACTTTACAAATCATGTCTTGATAAATGTTATGTAATGAAGATTACAAAAGAAGTATCGTATGATTCAGTAATTATGCAATGTCATGTTTACATGAAAATCATACCACTACACTGTAGTGCCTACATTGCACTAACATGCGAACAAATCTTTGCAATAAAAGCAGTTCTTGAATTCAAGATGATCCGTGAGAAATAGAAATACTTCGAGTACGTATTGGTTATGTTTTGGAATCTCAGCGTTACTCGTTTCTCCAGTAGATACACAAAATTTCAATGAACTCAGTAGAACCAAATGAGCTAGTGAAAGTAATGGAGAGGGGGACATATAGCGACCTTATCTTAATTTGCACAATAAAAGGGGTGTTTCATATTACAATATTCTTAAACTCAATTTATTCAAAAGAAAGAAAGGTTTCAGAAACTGTATCATAGACACATGTCAATAATATCTAAACGGAGCACTATCACCGAGATTAAACTGATTTCGTATTCCACTTTGAACCCCATTTCTCCATTGACTTCTTAATTGGGTACTTTGACTTCATAGATCTTGCTCTGACATGAAATGATCATGAAACGTGTAGAA
>JAAAKL020010446.1:0-14355 GCA_010016065.2 Carybdea cf. marsupialis auct. non (Linnaeus, 1758) | reverse complement strand
AAACTCAAAACAAAAGAATTGGGGAATCTTCAAGTTGTCATAATTTATGCATTTAGAACGGCGCATGAAAAGATCGATGTATGAACCAGAATCGCATTAAGATCGACTGAAAAGGTCGATCTTAATATTTAGGTAGACCCAAATAAAAAGTACAGAGCTTTTTTGATCCATACGTCGAACCAATCATGGACTTAATAGCTTGTATTTAATTCGGCGCGTGAAGAGATCGACGTTTGGATCAGGCCTAAATAAGTACGTATTGGCCTGACATCATAATCCAACAACAGCAACAAAGAAAGGCAGTGCACCTGTCAAGACATTTTATTCGCTGGCATATAATAAATAACTACAGTTGTTCATTTAAACCGTATTTTTTAAGACTGCAACAGTATACAAAACTCTCTATTCAGATAAGGAGCCATTTCATGGCCTGCATTAGTGGCGATATAAATAGAGCTTCGCCCTCAATGTTGCGATAAAACATATACTTTCAGGGCCGTAGTATGCGGGGGGCAGGGGCTATTTCCTCCAGTCTCACTTTTAATTTTTGGCCGTACCTACGGTACTGCTAGTGCTGCAAGTTACTTGTAATAAATCCGCTTATGCCACATAGACAGATGATAAACAACGGTATTACGCTTGGCAACAGATTTTGGTGTCTCCTAGAGATAGAACAGTGGATCCAGCGAATCAGTGCTTCTTCTTTTTTGCCCCCGAGGGAGAACTTTCTAGTTACGGCCCTGGCTTTCGGTCAATCGTTTCTTTAAAGCGTAGAATTTTTTGTCTAGACTTGTGCTTTCTGCGATCGTTATCTCATCCCCAACTCGAAATCAGTCGTAGAGCACTACTAACAGCACAATTGTTACGTTAGTTTTGTATGACGGCGTGAGTGTATACTTCGAGTGAGAACTCAAAAGAAACCGATGTCATTGCCAGTACCTCACACTGGCTAAAAAAGACATTTGTGATCACCTTGATGAACTGTGGTCTTATAAATTTACTTTTTGCCCTTAACCGCTGACTAGATACTCTAATAGACTCGCCATGTACCTGATGAGCTTAGCCATTTTCGATTTTTTCATCTTATTTCTTTTATTCTTAGATATCCTCAATTTGTTGGAATCCTCATGACAAGACTGAAAACACTGTTTTGTATCCTTCAAGAAAAATATTCGAGTGTTGGACGCTGTGTTTATGAGGTCACTTTGTACTTAGAACAGCGTATATGTACTTTTTACGTTTTGAAGACAACGGGCCGATCAATTGTAAATCAAAGCATGAACATTCTGCAATCACTAAGTGTATATCAGCTAGGGGCATGGCTGTGAAGATCTTTTAGAATCTAACAAGCATAGCACCTACGCAGCTGTGAGCAAAATCGCGGTTATTCTCTGAGATTTGTAAGTATAGTTAAAAGTGTAAGGGTGGCAAGCAGCAGTTGCAATCGAGAACGACATAATTAAGAAGTTGTGAAAACATTTTTATCTTGAGTGAGCTGCAAAACTAAAAAAAATGCACTTAAAGTAAGTTAACCTTTGCATCCAAACTAAAGTGTCAACAAACAACCAATTTAAAGTAGTAACTATCAAACTGATGAGGTTTGCTTAAGCAAAGACAAGTAGATATCCCCAATATTATGCTATCATCTTGATATTGGCGTCCAGATGACACCACAGTACCAGTTAAATAGTTTAATATATGTTAATATATGTTAATATATGTAATAATTAATGTTACAGATAGTGTCATTTTGCAAAAGATTGGAGGGAGATTTTGTTGGCAACATTCTGTTCTTGACATGTTTTCGTTCTCATATGAGTTGAATTGGAGAACTTTTTTTATTTATCCCGAATACCTTTTTTTCAAAGTAAATTTTTAGAAGGTTTTGAGCAGGAAGGCTTCTAGGCAGAGGAAGGTTGATCCTTTCCTAAACTCTACAGTTGTCATCACTGGAAGTAGAATAAGGCGGCAGGCACCGCGAGAGAAGAACTGAAATGTGCACAAATACTCAATATAGAAAACTGTATTTAACAGAGTGTCTGATTCTTGTGTTGCGAAGAAATTCCCATATACATCACAAAAGCCTATTGTTCTTCATCGCCACGAAATGTAGCCGCCCGTTATGTAGCATGTTTTCCTTTAAGTTGCCTTTGCATATGGCTGCATATCAGCGACTTCGATACTTCGTAAGGCAACTCAAAAATAATGGATGAACTGTTATACACCTATTTTGAGTCACGTGGCACAATGACGATCAATTCGTTTTTCGTATGGTTATCAGTTATTGTATGCAATGATGCTACTTCTGTTGCACGTGTCGAGACTCAGATCCGTACTTTGAAACTATTTTTTGTCTTAGTTGATTGATTTTAATACACGTGCATCGTTGTCACAATCCTTGATGAATTGTACTTGAGTGTTTGTGTGTTTAATCCCTTAATGCAATATGCAGACTTTCTACTCTACTCTTTGACGGCGGTACACTTCTGCTTTACTCCTTCAACAATATGCAGGATAATGACGAGGACAGACCTCTGGCTTTTCGTAAGTAGTACTTTTACTTTCCCAGGCCTTTATTTATTTTGATTGAACTTAAAATCTCCATGGAATCTGCAAAATTCATTGTTTCTGTACATATTCAAAGCCAAACTTCGAGCGTTCTCTTTTCGTCCTTGACTACTATGGAAGTGCACGTTGAATTCTTAGACAAGCCAAGAGGGCATGCGGCCCATTTGCTGAACTGAAATTACAATTTCGAGAAAATCAGTTGTCTTCTACACCCGTTGTCTTTGCTTCGTTGCCAAGTCATGATCCTGAGGAAAAGCCCTTTTGCTATTTGTAGCGCCAGACTGCAAATCGTTTTGGTTCCTTGGTGAGAAAGGAGTTTAAGGATCGGTGCGAGAGAAAATGAATCCAAGACTCCGGCGATAGCTGAGGACAAATGTATTCGAGAACCAGACAGTTATTATAATGCGTCCATTATTTATGTAAACAGAGGAAACGTTCATTTCTCCCCCGCAATAACTACTATATGGAGAGTTTTTACTATAAAGTAAATTTAACCTGAACTGCTTTTCGTATAATTAAGTGCTTCAAGAAACGACGAAGCTCCTAAGTTCACACTTACAACTGTACTGCAAAGGCATGTTAATAAGACCCGGTAAACGTTGTAACCGTGCCACTGGAAAGTTGATTTGGAGAGTTCGGCCCGGGCTCCGGTTTCTATCATGCAAATCATCTCCATTGCACTCATTTTGTACTTAACCAAAGTTACAAAATCGCCAGAATGAAACACGAAAGTGAAGGAAAGAAACTAATACCCATCAGTATTTTGAAAGCAGGCAATCAGTGTTCATAGAACTGACTGGTTAACCGAAAACGTCCAATGAAAAGACAAATTCTTTCTGTCTACAAAACAACGGTTCTCATGCTTTTATGCGAACGGATTCCAGAACGGCCAAGTAAAAGCAGACCTAGTTTTACCTATTATACGGAAGCAGTCAACCGTATACCTTTTCACACGTTCTGGGCTTTAAAGGAAGTGCTGCCCTATGGCAGAATCACATTGTGTAGTAGTGTTTTGGTTTTTAAAACCCGCGGTGGCTCTTTCCTTGTGGAAGGTGGTGCTTGGCCTGACTTTCGAGTCCAAGAGAAACGCTACCAAGCCGTGATAATTTGAAATACGTGGGTATCACTGTAGAAGTGTAATTTTGCTTTGATGGTAAAATAGACAACATCCTCAGGGTAGCCGTAAGACAGAAAACTTTGCTTTGATGAATTGATTTCTGGCTTTTAATTTCTCTTTTGAACAATAAACGAGTGCGCATTGAACCAAAGTCTTAATAAGGTTCAGCTTGAGTATTTTGAGCTCAAAGAATTGTATTGACCAAAAATGTAGGTTCTAATCACAATTACAATTAACAATTATAACCGTAATATATTTGTTAAATTTTGAAAAAAATTTAACCTTAAAAACCTGTATTTAGACAGAGTGGAGAGGGTTTAGATTACAGTAATTAGTATGTATGTAATTAGTATGTGCTGTACGATGATAACATTGGCAAATTTCGTAAAGGTTTGTTCTGAAATGGATGTGTTCCTGGGAAAGTAACCCTTCTGGATTTGGTTGAACTCTTGTTTTTGTTATTACCACCGAAGTACAAAAGTTTGAATCTTTGCTACTAAAGAAAAGTTATTGCTGGCAACGTGCCAACTGTGCTCTTGGTCTTCTCCTCAATTCGAAGTTTATTTTTGCATACGTTAGTCCAAAGAAGTAGATCAGTCCGGAACAACGATAGCACAAACGTAAGCATCTCTATAATTCTTCTTCTACTTCGTCTTCTTCTTCTTCAGCTTTTCCCATCTTTATATTGGGTCGCTGTTCCTTGATAGTTTCCTCCATTCCTCCCTTTCTCTTACTTGTTGTTCATTGAGATTATTCTCCCTCATATTTTCTTATATTCTGTCTTTACAGCTCAATTTAGGTCGCCCTCTTCTTCTGTGTCCTGTAATATCCATTGCCATCACTCTTCTTCCGACATACTCCTCCTTTCTTCTCATCACATGACCAAACCAATTGAACCTTCTTTCTTGCTTCTTCGAGCTTGTTTTGGTTACTTTCCCTGTTCCTCTTATCAGATCATTCCTGATTTTAGCTCTTATCGTGACTCCGCGCATCCAACGTATCATCCTTATCTCCGCAAGATTCATCTTCTTTGCCTTAAGCGTCTCGATACAAAAACAGCTAATACACGACAATTCGTGTTGCCTATCCGTATAAATTAGGTAGCGCTCAAGGTTTACAACTTTGTCACAATAACCGATTCTTATTTAATAACCAACTTCCAAATACCATACTATTTGGAAGCAGTAAGAAGTTTATCTTTTCCTGATATGATAATGCTTCCCAGGAAATCCCCAATTTAACTATTATTTCTTCAACTCTTTTTGCATGACGAAACCTGTAAATTTATATGCTACGCTGTCAGAACATTTTGTAATTTGCTAACAGGTTTTAAGTAAATAACATTTTAATTCTAGGGCATGAAAGATACAGAACGCGGATTGGATGCATATGGACTGCAAAGTGGAACCCTCATCCGTCCTATGAACACATGATCGGCCTAGGTAAAGTTAGGATTGGCAGACCAATTATTTTTAGATGACGATAGAAATTTCCTTTGGCTGGCAGTCAACTGCATATTTGTTTATTGATGTTTGTCTCTCAGGATTACAGTTCTCTGAGTATTAAATCTGCTCCTCCAATATGATATACTCTTCTTTTCTCAATTGCGGTACTTTATTTCACTCTTATCTCAATTCATCATTTTGCACTTTACCTCTACCACAATGAAGGGAGATAACTCGCGATAAGAGTAATTGCAGGTAGGTTTCTCGAGTGCAGTAGTCAGTGTCTATTTTAGATTGTTTCATCTTATGGGAAATATCGATTTGTAGTATTAATTTACGCTGATTCCCCTCGCAGCGTTTGGTAAGTTGGAAGTGCGTGATCGAGATCTTTTAGAGCTTGGAGTAAAAAATAGAGGACTCCTTCCGCATCCGACCAGGTTTTGGTTGACGTCGTCTGCTTCTTCGTCTCCCATTCCCATACGATATTTTGTATATGAAGGGAAGCTATCACTTGTTGATTGCTCTTTCCTGGTTCTTTCCATCGACGTTTTATGTCTTCAGTTCGACCCTTCATTTTATCCTTACGTTAGCTATATGGCACAAGAGCCCACAGGATATGTAGAAATACGTACCCTATAAGGATGTTTCTTTTCTATGGATACACAGCAGTGGCTGTCATGTAGTGAAAGTAGATTCAAAATTTGAATCATTGTTAGGTTTGCAGTTGTTAATCCTACTCTAATTTTTTGATGCGTGTGCTACTCGTATTGCATAATGTCGTTACGTAACCTTGTCATTGATGAACGAGTTACCCTTTCATGGAGATATCTTCACAATTTTCTTGTGCTCCTGTGATTTAACACAAATAGTTGTTTTACAGGTACATATGGCGGGTTTGCACTTAGAACAATCGGCTGCTGGAGAAATGAGACGACATTCGGCATTGGTAGTGACGTGTTTGCGATTGATTTTGGGACCAAGGTACTAATGTATATTCGTTGGATTGTATTTGACTTGATGCCTCATTATCTTCTTATCATGATCTCCGAACTTTTGCAACTGAACAGTTTCGATGTATTCTAACATATGTCGACTGAGTAGATGACATAGATGGTAGATGTTTATCATGTCGTGAGTCATAGTCTTTTAACTGAGCTACGTTTCGAGAGATACTTCTCCGATCTTCAGGCTAATGGATTCTCTAGTGTTTCGCTAAAGAAAACATTCCTTCTCTATACCACCACAAGCACATCAACAATATATCTTACAATCTCCCACAATTTTGGTTCCCAGCAGTATTGAGAAAAACACAAGAAATACAATAGCAGCATGGTGCCACTTCTCCAACAAGACCGATCCCCATTTCCTCGAAGGTCCGCAATTTGACGATCGATACATCCCAGAGTCCATTAGCCTGAAGGTGGGAGAGAGAACGAAACTAGTTCATAAAAAGAGTACGACTCACGACGTGATAAACATCTACCGTCTGAACAGTTTCTGTAAAACCTGTGATATCCGTTCGACTTGTAATTTTCACTACCCGTACTACCCGCATGCTCACGATCAGTCGAAAGGTCTTGTGGGAACTGTTAGAGTTTCACAAAGTGGGTAAAATCCAGTTTCTTCGTCAAAATGTTTTACAAAGTAGATGATCTGCCCTGTATCTTACTGTGTAGGAGCAGATGAGGGGCCTACCAATAGTGATGTAACTACCATTTTGCGCCTTAACCTATTTAGGATCTAATGAACTTTTTTTCTCTATGACGATTTCCTAGAATCATACATTGTTTTGTGGATCCAGAGATGGAAAGGTCCGAATGTTTGATCTTCGCTCTCTTCATGCTGTGCCTCGTGGTGGCTCCGTTCTCATTCAAACTATTGGGAAGAGCCTGGATTCGATTAAACTCATGAAAAACGAAGAAAAAGTGGTAATCAGTACTCTGGATGGAAGGGTAAGAACGACCCTTATTAAGGGGTTTTTCGAGGATTACATAGGCGAACTTCTACTTCATTCGTTCTTTGATTTGCTTATTTTTCATTTATTTTCTTTTTTGAGTTTGCGTCTGTTCTTCTTTGCCGCTTCTTTCTTCGTCGACTGTTTTTCAATGATTTGCTTCTTCTCGTGCTTCTTTCTCCACGGGGTCTCTTCCCTCTTGCTCGATTTCCTCACCAGACTCCTCGACTACCCCGTAGTTGCAGGCGACTCAGGGCTTTATTTCTCTGCTAGTCGCAACGTCATAGACTTTTTTTTTCCTATCTACCAATGTCTGCTTCTCTTTTTCGCAGCTAAATTTACCTTGGATATTGCAAGTTACTTTTCTTCTTCCATTTCCGAGTCTTCATGGTTTACTTCTTCGATTCTCACCTGTGCTTTATCTTCGTATTTTCTTTGTCTTCATCTCCATCTCTGCTGTTTATATCCCTTCCACGTCGTCTTTTGGACACTTGTCCCCCATCTCGCTTTTACCCTATTGTTGCAGACATTCTATCTTGCACACCATGGTAGTTTTCTTCTAGTTGTGATTGTCGTGATGAATTATGAAGGACACCGATGAGAACAACTACATTGATGGATCACTGCTTATTGTTGATCCCAGGCTCCATCTCCCAATTTACATCTTTGGCACCACCTCCCCCGTCTTTCTTATTGTATTTGTACAGAATTCTGCAAAGTACGTTGCCTTTTTAGTTTTCTTATCTTGCACTGTGAGCTAGATAACATTTGGTATAATCAGATGTGGAAAAATGAAAGACAAATGTTTGTTTCAGGTAGGAGTGCGTAAGCCCAGGGATGGTGTAAGCCAACGGGTAGGAGTGCGTAAGCCCATGGTGGGAGGCTTGGGCAATTTGGGGGGCTAGTTATATAAATCTCCCGATAAAGTTCGTAGTTCTTCTCGGTGCAAAAGTAAAGTGCAGGGTTTCCGTCCCTAATGGCGTTATTACGCCAACGTCCACGTCGGCCATGTTTGAAGTGTGTCCATAGTTGATGATTTTCCCTGCGCCTAATCAAATATCTCTATTCCGCTGTACGAGGATAACGACTGAACATACCAGCTCCGTTATTTTACATCACAGCTTCGTCTCAGTGCATCTCAGAACCTTAAAGCTGACGTCATCATGCTCGCGCGATAAACCCCGGTCCATCGAGTTCATAGCTTGCCCAAAGGTATTACAGCTGGATTTGGACTCCAACTGCTGAGAGTCATAGCCCTTGGAGTTACTCAGCTCGTTCAGTTGCTCTAACCACTCGGCCACCTCTTGCTCAAACAGCTTTTTTTGTTCCATTCGTTTCAGTAGTAGTAGTAATTTGTTTTCCGCTCCATTCTTATTAGCTGGAGTTGTGGGACCTGAGAATGCACAAGTGCCTTAGGAAATATTTAGGACACTACAACACTCATACCCGTCTGTCACCTTCTGTCTCTCCAAACGAAGAGTTTGTTTATTCAGGTAAGGTTGTCCGCATGTTTGAAGGCCTGATTTGTATTTTTCGCTAGTCCTTTTCCACTGTACCTTGCCTTCTACAACTGCCCACTTATAGCTTTTGCACTTTACCTCGTTAGTATCATGAACATATTGTAAATCTAAAATTGTCCATCGATATTAGGAAGGTTCACCCTAGAGTTTGTTATGTCAACTATATAAGGTATATTAACGTTTGAATGACACTTATAAAAACATGTGGCTCGGATTTGCTTGAAACCGATGCCAAAAAATTATTAAGCATAAAGGACACCACTGTAAGTATAATAAACCGATGGTCGAAAGGCTGTTTAGTATTTATATGTTTCCTGTATGAGTTATGCTAGCATTTCAGAATATACTAATGTGTGATATTAAGAAGGTTCTATTCTAAGACGTATTCCTTGTACCTGTTTACAATATCTCATTACTCAGCACCCCACCAAGAAAAGTTTTAAACATTTAACTAAAATGTGAGGCTTTGTGTATTGACTAGCCATGGTAAATGATGACCTGCCGTATGTACGTACGACGAGCTTTGTTAGATTCATTCGTGTCTGTAACTGTCACTATGCGACTCACTATGGTATCCGTCGCCTACTGGAGAGGAAGGATGACTCTAATCAAGCACATTCTTTCATGTATAGATTTTTAATGGTAGTGGTTTGTTAATTACTTAGTCAGCTAGTAAGTTAGTTAGTTACTTATTTAATAAACTAGTTAATTAGTTAACTAGTTAGCTTGGCACTTAGTCACAGTTACAAATTTGTTTCCTAGTTAGTTATTTAGTGTCGTCATTAATTTATGTGTTCTTTAGTTAATGCGTTAGTTACTTATTGAGCTTTTCATCTTGTCGGTGATCCAGTTTATTGCTTAGTTAGTTAGGTACTTATTTACTTAGTTAGCTAGTTAGTAAAGTAGGTAATTTGCTAGTTCTCTAGTGCCCTAGTTATTTAGTTTATAAGGTAGGTGATTAGTTTTTCAGTTAGTAAACTAGTTAGTAGAAAGTTAGTAAGTTAGGTAATTAGTTAGTTATTTAATTACTTAGTTAGCTAGTTTTTTAGTTACTTACTGAGATAGTTCGTTAGGTTTGTAGTTAATTATTTACTTAGGTAGGTAGGTAGGTAATTAGTTAGTTAGTTTTTTAGTTAGTAAGCTCGTTAGTAAGTTAGGTAATTAGTTAGTAATTTAGTTACTTAGTTGGCCAGTTATTTAGTTACGTACTGAAATAGTTAGGTAGGTAGTTAATTATTTACTTAGGTAGGTAATTAGTTGGTTAGCTTTTTACTTATTTAGCTAGTTAGTAAGTTAGGTAATTATTTATTTAGTACGTTAGTTCACTAGTTATTTATTTATTTAGTCCTTTAGTTAGCTAACTAGTTAGTTAGTTAGGGATGTTGGTTAGAACGTTTAATAAGTAAATGATGTGTATCAGTTTGTCAAATTTTGTGTTAATCAATCAGTTTCTTACGTACATTTGTAGTCAACCAAACATAACCCGAACCCACCTGCCATCATAACCATAACTACCTTCATGCTATCTTTTGTAGTGGGCGAAGACAAAATAGGAAGGATTTGGCATCTGAACAGTGGATCGTTGTTGAAAAAAATAACTTACCCTGGTGACGTGAATGAGAAGACTGTTAACCCATGTTTAGTTTATGGGGATAATTGGGGAGGAAAGGAGCATCTGCCGGGATTTATTTATGGCGTTAAGAAATCAATTTTCTTTCATCACTTATAAGCAAATTTGTTCTTACATTTTATTGCATTGTGATGTACTATTCGTCTATGGGTTACACCTTTTAACCCGAAGATACACGAGGTCAATAATAGAATCACTGAAAGAGATCGTTGTAAATAATGATTGTTTATTATATTTACCTGATGTATTTATAGTTTGCTAAGTTCCCTTGAGAAACACTTAATTTGTCACATGCTGCTTCGTACTTTGTCTTGTACTTCTCAATCTCTACTCAAACCTGTCAATAATCTTGTCGTTTCCTGTACTGCATGCTTGCCGTTACTGGTCAATGTACAGAGTGGGACTCTTACAGTTCACTACACCGCAAAATCAGGTTAATAATTCGTTAATAAAAATGTGTATTAACTGAGTTACCACACCGAAAACGCACTAAATAGTGCAGTAGTAAAGTCGACAATCAGGGAAGTCGATCCCGAATTTTCACCACCAGCAGCAAGTTATTTTTTTTTATTTCGCATCATCAGTGTCATTTTGCCATAGATACGTACGCGGACAGAAATGTAGCTTAGTATAACATGTTCTTGAGATTCCATTAAAGTTCATGAATAAATCATGGAAAGAAATCTGATTAATTTTTTATATGTTTGAAATGTTTATTTGGGTTTTGGTCTACTAGATAGCTATTAACAAGACTGCAGTAATTAGCATCTATATTAATGTTTTCGTGATAATACATCACCACCAGCAGTAAGATATTTGAAAGCACTGTGACGTTGTGACTTACAGAAATAATTATAACAGTCTCAGGGGTGTTTTTAGGTGGAAGAGAGGTAAAGACATTTGGGTTGAAGAGGAAAAAGCGGATGAAATACTGAGAACCTAGAAAGAACGACTGCGCATGAACAGTAGGAGAATTGTAACGTCTAAGTAGCATCGGTGTATTCAGCCTGATAATTTTTTTCTGCTGTTTACTTAAAGCCTTCGTTGTTTATTTCAAATAGGAACTACCACGAGTTACAAATTCACAGGAGTTGCTGGTGGGAATATTTTTTAAGCTTTTTGGTTTATGGTCTAATTTTCGTACACTGAAGGCCCAGTTTCCCAAGTACCCGTTTACCAGAAGGCTGAAAGCCAGAATAAAGTGGAAGAAGCAGAATTAGGCTACAGTTCCTCAGTTAAAAGGGATTAATTTTGAGAACAAAAGCGGAAACATATATCTTGTGGAAATAAAAGATATATTTCTAAAGTTTTCGGGAAGTCGATGTTTGCACTTGAATTGTCTTGAATACATATACTATGCTGACTACTGCTTAAAGGACAGAAATTTTTTTATATACCTGTCAATTTTGAGTGCGGCATTCAAACGGTTAAAACGTTAGACAGTTCTGTGTGATAAAATAAATCTGGTAAAATTAAAACTGTTTTTTGAATAACTTGAATCATTTCTACGTCAGCAAAAGTATAATTCAAAGTTAAAATTTTGTACGACTCTTAGTAACTTTTGAGTCTAACAGTATCATTGACTTTGATATTTGAATTTTCATACCTCATCAAATTGCTAACTACCTACCTACTTCAGTAATAGATTATTTTGAAGATAATACATTAATGTTCAGGTTTAATCCTTTAGCAGACTTTTTCAGAAACTTTAATTAAATTTGCTTTTTTCGTGAAATGATTGTAAATGTCAAGAGTTCGAGTGGCTAATGTGGCACCTATTTTGTAAACTCACTGTTTTGTGCATTTTATGGCTTGAAGATTTCAGTGCCATACTTTTCAGAACCATCTCCAACTTTTTATGACCTGCACTTGCGATTTACTGACGAACCTGATGCAGTCTAGGACAGATATTTTAGTGTCCCACTGTATAATAGGATTGGATGCCATTCGTGGACTTACAATTTGCTGATCAAGTAACGCAAAGGATTCACGGTTAAAAGTCAATAGAACGTGAGCTAGACAAAAGAATTTTTTTGTTTAATAAAAGCATCTGGTGATAAACTTCTTTCATGATAATAAACGACCTGATAGAGACAACCCAATTATTCATAAATTTTTAATATGACATAAATCTCTGTGTCATCCGAGTAGGTGATCACTTCGGAATGTTTAGACGGAATGAAAGGCTATTGTAGAATAAATAAAGAAGTGTGGTCATACAATCAACCCTTGTGTGACTCCACAATGGACCCGATGATGTCTTCTATTTCCTTTTAACAAGATAGCTCTTAAAACGATCACGTTCCCATTTAGAATTTCATACAGCATAGCTGTCATATAAGTTTTACATGACTCAGCTTTTCAAATGCTTAAATGTGTTCCCTGGAAGAGGTTCTGTTAGCACGCCAGCTAAGTCGGACGGCAAAATATAATCGATGTCTGGTTTTTGAGTTTGCCTTTGTGGAGTTCAGTATGAAATGTTACTAAGAAAACCTGCCTAAAGAGAACTTCATGCAAGTAAGAAAAGTTTTGAATTTCTTTAAGGAATAATGTTGTTGTTTTTGTTTGTTGTTTTTTAATTTGTTTACAAGATTGCTGAAGAATTATCAAAAGGCGTTGGCGACAATTAAAGGAAATCCTTTTTTTAAGTTCTTTTTGCTTGGCCGCGCCAAGTTTCCGCAGCGTTCTCCAAAACCTAACAGTCACGAGCAGATATTGATACGAAGTTTTTTTCGCATTTAACACAATGGCGTTCACTATGGTAGTCCGCATTCGTATCCCTTTCTGAGTGTTATGAATTCAGACTTTTTACTTCTACGTCGAGGTCTACCTTGTTCGTTGCTTTTAATTGGTTGTCCTTTGCTATAATACCTTTAAGCTCGCAATATAATTCTTCTGGTAAGTTCCTTTCCGAGATTAAATTGCCAGCACAGCATGTTAAATCGTGATGACGTAACGTGATTGGGTAACATTGTTTTTCGATAAATGACGGGAAGAAAATAAAATTTAAATGATGTACAAATTATACTTTACGTGGTACATTGGGTTCTATTTAGTTCTGTAACTCATATTAGATTGATGACGATCTTGATGCTTTAAGTGCATTTGTATTTCATCGGCATCTCTATTGTCAGTTCTACCAACAAAACGAGGCATACGTTTGACGCACGTAGTACACCAGACAGATTCACCACGTACCTCTCTTTGGTTGTGGATGGTTATTAAAAACCTCCTTACACTACCTCTTCTGGTATATCTGTAAACCCCACAAATAATGGTTGAATTTCTTACTTGTTTCACATACGAATCCATCCATTCATGTCACAAGTTCAGTATTTGATCCCGTGTTCCCTCATCATAGAAAACCCACTTTTATGGTGCAATACCCTATACGTTCTTAACGGAAAACCAATTTCAGACTTCTGAGTTTTGATGCAATAAAACATTTCGATTCAGCAGCAACATACCATCTCTAGTTTTCTGCGTTGTCTTTCATCATCTCTTCATCTTCGATCGTTTTCTTTCCCTTTCAGTCCATTCAGTCAACAAATGCGTTCTGAAAACCTTAAGTATATAAACCTGTACTAAAATTTGAAACTACGTGCCCGCTTGTCTTATCTCTGTACGTATTTTTATATGATCAATCAATAGAGATGTAAAGTAGTAAAGACTGAGCCCCACATCAAGAGTTCCTACATTTTAAAAACTGGGCTACGCTTTGCCCAGTTTCAAAGACCGCAATCCTGGCTATTGAATCAGACTAAACCAAATTTATCTTACTCTATTAATTGCTATTTGCACTAATGACAGTGTTTTGGTGGCCAAATGCCCCCTTGCTACCTTAATCCTACCCCGCTCCTTGGTCACCTTATAGTGACAAGATCTTATTAGAAAACAATCGGTGGTGCGAGTAATGCAATCACGAAGCTGAACTCAGCGTGACACAAGTGTCGTAACACTATTGCTTAAAAATAACGCTCTTTTCATTTTGTCGAAGCTTTTCGTTCCATACTCGTCAGGACATTACATGGAAACTGAATAAAATTACAAGACATTGATATTATGAACTTTGAGTATTAAGACAGACAATAGCCAATTTAAACAATGAAAGTGTTAACACT
>JAAAKL020010445.1:4001-14357 GCA_010016065.2 Carybdea cf. marsupialis auct. non (Linnaeus, 1758) | reverse complement strand
CATCATCTGGCGTTTTCCTTAATACTTAAAATACATGTTCCACATACCAGGGTTAGCAAAAACCAGTCTTTTACAATCAACTCCCTCTTCCCCGATTGCTGGAGTCTTAATTTGAGCGAACTATCAAGTATAAGTGTTTAGAAACCGATTCTCTTTCCCTCTTTTTCTTTGTTTCTTATTTATTTATTACGTTGTCCACCTTATCCTTCTCCGTGCCAGTAACTCATTCACTCTCTTCCTCACACTATTAAGAAATACTTAAGAAGGGGGAACAACAGGGCTCGAACCCATCACATACACACCTCGCGTGCGCTCTACCGACTATACTAGGCGAACTTATACAATGACTTCTCTATTTCTTTAGGTTACACATTAGCTCCCAAGTATATACCGGACATTGGTAACTCTGGCTGGGCAATATGCTCCGCTCGAGATCGTATATGCCACAACAACAATACACCGGTAGACATCAAAATGTAGCTCAATGCAGGTTTGGATAACAGTACATTTATAAGAAGTAGTGGCGGTAGGGATTATTTTATTCAATTCGATTTTGAATGTGATTCGAGAAAAGTAGTTTATTTGCTTCAGTGTAGTGCTTGCCAGAAAGAGCACATAGATAGAACATATATAAGTATACAAGAACATCTTGTTTACTTATATAGAACAGCTACATGGCATCTAGCGGTAAATCGATACACAGTGTACAAATGGCAGAAACTTTTCAGGCATTTTTGGAAAAGGGGGAAGCTCAGGTTTTGAAAAGGACTTAAAGATAAGCATCTTAGATAAAATAACAGGACATGTAAATAAAGAAAGTTTTCGGCAGTACTTGGATAGTTTTTATAACTAAGCATTGGAATGCCTACCATCCTTCCCCATCAGTGCATGGTTAGGGTTAGGAATAGTTCAAATCCTACTGAAGACGTATTATCTGTCCATCTTTATATCTAAGTTTTTAAGCCGTGCACGGCAACCCTTGAAATGGGCTAGGGCAGTGCCCACGTACATGACAATAGTCACTGGAGCAAAAAGTACATGAAGACTTAATGCCCTTCCTGTCGTCTCCGATGGCCCTTTCGGGAATCTAACCCTTGCCCTCCTAATACTGAAGGGAACGAGCTTGCCCACTACACC
The DNA here is from genome assembly GCA_010016065.2 of Carybdea cf. marsupialis auct. non (Linnaeus, 1758). NCBI lineage: Eukaryota > Metazoa > Cnidaria > Cubozoa > Carybdeida > Carybdeidae > Carybdea > Carybdea cf. marsupialis auct. non (Linnaeus, 1758). The sequence continues at coordinate 13,220 of JAAAKL020010445.1, read as the reverse complement.
ATTTTTTTCTCTATCGTCTTTGCAAAACTCAGCATTTTATCTTTTCTTTTTAATGATACTTTATTAGTGGGTTTGTTTGCGTCCTTTCACTGCTATTTGATATTGTTCGCAGAGAACACGTAATTCAAGCAAAATTACGGATGTTTTAATCCTTGCCTTCATGTTTTACCTCCAACCAAAATACACACAATATTTACCATTGCTGTATTTATATTGATTTTGTCACACGTTTCTATACCTTTCCCTCCACCTTCTGTCCCTGCATGTGATAAGACGTCAAATCTAGGAACATCTTCACGAAGGTATAATTCTGCAAATCCGAACATCAAAACAGCTCAAAAGCCACTTTCATGCAACTTTAAAATGCTCCATCCTCTCCTGCGTTTGTTTGTTATATAAACTGATACACAGAAAAGCACCTTTGTTTATTCAGACTGTGTCAGTGTTTGGTGCTCCTTCCAGCTACGTAAGGTAACTATTGATACGGTTCAATGACTTACCAACCAGTCAACTACTAGCACATTACATATTCTTCCATCACAGGGGAGGCCTCCTAAGATTTCTTTACTTCGATGCAATTCTTTCAAGTATGACATCATAACGGACAGCTAAGCAAACTTATTTACCAAATGCTTAAATTGTCCAAGCCTGATATCTGCTGACGTAAAATTCAATAAATTCTTGCAGGGCCTTTGATAGCTATAATTATCTATAAAGAAATGGTAATTTGAAGTCTGCTGATCTCAAAACTTTCTCATTCGTGATTGATCTTCCAAAGGATTCGCTTCCTGCCAATGTTTCGTTGATTTCGCATCGTCATCAGATGATATTGTAGTGTTTACCAAATTATTTATCACGTGGAAATATTTGAAATCTGTAATTAACTTAAAAGGTATCCGGATTTAACTACAATTGACACGAGCTATGATTTGTAAGCGTATGCTTGTAACCTAAACAAGTTCGTCTCTGAGCACAATTTGTCAAGGTTTCAGATACCGTTTCATCGTCTTGCATAAGTAGAACTGGAGCGAGCGAGTGAGAAGAGAATATAAAAGCCATGAAAAAAATCATAGAACAAAAGGGAGGGGAAAAGAGAAGAAGAATAAGGACGAAGAAAAGGAAGAGAGGAAGGAAGAAGAAAGAGAAAATGAAGAAAGGAGGAAAGAAAGGAAGAAACGAAGGATGAAACGAAGGATGAAACAAAGGGAGAAACGAAGGATGAAACGAAATGAAAGGTAGAGAAAGGAAGAAAGTAATAAAAAACATGAGACAGAAGGAAGGAGAAAGAAGGGGAAAAGGAAAGAAGAAGAAAAAGAATATAAAGAAGGAAAGGGGAAAGAAAAAAGGGGAGAAAAGAAGAAAGACAGGAAGAAAGTGAAAAAGGAAGAAAGGAAGAAAGGGGAAGAAACATAGAATGAAGGAAAGAAGAAAAGAAAGAAAAATATAGCAGTAGGAAAATAGAAGAGGTAGAAAAAAGGAAGGAAAGAAGGAAAGTAGGAGGAATGGAAGGAAGGACAGGGCAGGACGAAAGATGGGAAGAAAAAAGTCTAGGAGAGAAGATGTACAGAGGGGAAAAGGAAAATTATGTTTAATAGATTTTCTTTCACGCCTCTTTGCTATGTGACTTTATTAGGCGATTACAGCGGAATCAAAGATGAAAGTAGAGAAGAAGAAATGAAGGGGGACAGAAAATAGTGAGAAATGAAACAAAGGTAGTTGAGAGGGAAAGCAAGAACAAAACAAAGATAGAAGAGAGACGGACAAAAGAAAATGATTGTGAAAGAATAAGAATATAACTTTTTGGGCGATTTAGGCTCGCACAGTTTAGGACGTCTACACAATGAGGAGTTCTGCTGCCATGATCAACCACAAATAAACAATGTCAGTCTGACAAATGTTTCCATGATTTTACTGTTTTACAATCAATTTCATGTTTATTGTTATCTGCAAAATGTATATTTCCTATTATTATTCGGGCTCTATCTTATCATCTGGTTATGAAGACCAAAAGTGCAACCTTGGGGCACTCTCTTGATTGTGGCGAACCTCGACGTTTGTGGGCTGTACTATCATACAGAATAAGATCTCAACAGGCTGACGAGTCTGGCCAGGGGAAGGACTGAAGGATAAACAAATACACACACATTCACATTCGTTGATGATTTATCCGCAGCTTAAGTCATGAATGGAATGATAATGCTGTTGCTACTAATGATGAGGAGGAGGAAGATAACGATAATGAAAGATGACTTTGATGATGGTGATTATGATGATGATAATGATGATGTAGAGGATAACGATAATGAAAGATGACTTTGATGATGATAATAATGATGATGATAATGATGATCTTGATGATTAGTTTGATGATGATGATGATGACACAAAAATAATGACAATGATAGTAACAATGAAGATGATTATGATGATGATAGAATTGAACGTGTATAATCATACGTAAGACACCTTAAGCCATTGATTTCATATTATTTTAGTGAAGTAAATTAACACCTTTGAATAGAATATATAGAGAAACAAAGCAGTCTGAGATCTGCAGACGGGGGAAAAACCCCATGTAATTTCAGCCCCCTGTAATTCGCATAAAGGTCAGACAGCTCGTCTTGAGACTGCCTCTGTCAGGGAGATGTTTATTAGCAAACAAAGCCCTTCTTTAGCGTAATAGATTTCTTACCAATTACTTTACGCATTATAAGCGATCAGCTGGCTCTAGTCTGTCGACACAACCTCTCCAATGATAATGTTGTCAATATTTGAAGGCTTTTTCGTATCATTTCGTCTGCATCTTAAAATAAACGAAATATCACATGTGCCTCAAGTCTCTTAATGGTTTATTGTGAGTATAATTGGGTCGTCAGAAAATAAGAAGAAATGATATGGTATTGTTAAGACGCGTAGACACGTAGGTGCATGGAAAACCCTACCAACTTTGGGATATCTGAGCGTCACGCACCGTCTCTCTTTGGGACAGTTTCAATTAAGTTTATAGACGAGTAAATATCGTATAGTAACCACATCCAAGTACGAGGAAAGCGAATGGTGTAAATAGATCTTTGTTTTGTTTGATATATTGATAATTTATCAACGTGATTGTTCCTTGATAAATGTTTCATTTGCAAGTACACCATGTTTTGTATCTGTGACAATTCTACATGCAGGAGTGTGATGAATCACTGTTGCTATAGCTGCCACTATGGCTAAAAGACGGAAGTGTCATTTCAGGATGTTGTGAGCAATGCACAGGTGGCTGATGAGGATGGACATCTTTGTTTTACGTCATCAGGTAGGGAAAACATCAGGTTTAGCAAGTTCTGTGTTACTGTACTGTCTTCAGTTAGTGAAAGGATTGCAAAGTCATTTCCTGTCTTTTACGGATTGCAGATGGGATTACATTCGACGTCACGATACACGGTTTTGACTGTAAGGGTCCACAATACTTGTCCTTTTAATACCATCACATGCTAAGCTTTGGTATAAATCTTCCTTCAGTGTGAGAAATATACAGAGTAGTCAAAATCAATATAGAATCAATTTGTGGATTTACTTTTCATCCCATTTTCTTTCAGTCTTACGCTACTTAAGGCTTTCCTGCCCAAAAATAGATGTCTGGCTCCCATTCTATGTACTGTCTGGTCTCATTCACAACAATGAAAGAGGCATTAAGATAAAAAATATACCAATGACTAGGTAAGTTAGTTTGTAACCTTACTCACCAAGTAAATAATAGCAGTATTGTTGTTTGTTTGATGAACTTAAAGAAATCTGATTAAGGGCGTCGATATTGTATGCTTCCTTCCGACGAAGTGCAACCTCAGAATAAAGAAAACATCAGCACCATTATGGACTTTCGATGGAAATTGCTGCCCACGTTTTAACGTCACGGTAGTATTGTGCACTTAATTACCATCTCTGTTATATTAAATTACAATACCAATCAATGCACTTCATCTCTATTTTAGGGGTATTTTACATCATGGAGACGCCATGACAACACTATGGGAAAGCCGTGGGGATAAATGACTCTCGGATCGCTGTAGGTGTTGAGAAGTAATTTGCATTGTAAGGACTTAAATTAATATCAATTAGCTGCATGAACTCTTTTGCAGAGCGACTGCTAGTGATGATGAGTTGGAAATTCGAGTACACAGAGCAGCTTTTAAATTCACCCGTGGTACAAATTTTGAACTAAAGAACATGTAGGGTGTAACAAACACGGTAATCATTCACTTTAAAAATCAACACTGAAATAAGAGTGATTCAAGGCAAGAACTATCTCCATTTGATGTTTCCATTAAAGTTAGATATAATCAAATGGCTTTCAGACAGATCAGGGTTAAATAAACATGGTGGAAGCTGCTTCCGGTTGTAGAGCGGTATCTTTAGAGACGGGGACGTTGCCAGGTTTATTAAAAAATTTGCTCGATAGAAACAACAAATGTCTTCTATTCAACTGATCAAAAACTCTTTCTGATCTGATTTCATTCACGATTTTGCAAGTTCTCTACCATTCTTGCAATTTAAAAATCTTTTAGAGCGTTTTTCTCAACTTTTCTTCGGAAAATGAATGGGGAGATTCTTGAGGCGATCCTTTAGAAAGAATGAATAGATAAGAAATCCTTATATCTATATACGAACGGGAGGTAGGAATTTAGAATGCCAACGTTCAAATGGGATTCCCTCTTTCAGATGTTTGCTATCATGAAGACGTAAGTCTAGCATTTTTTAAGGAAATTTTGAGCATTAAATCTGTTAAAGCAATATGTATCAAGAGATTCAATCCTGAATTTTGCCGACAGAAAGAATTTGTTAAAGAAATGGGGGAGCTATGCAATCATTTAAAGCCCTCAGAAGAGGAGTAGGAGACGTAGAGTTTACAAATAGGACTACAGAGGAGGGAAACGAGCTCTAGGAAATAATAAGAAGGTAGCTTATAAGGAATGATGTGAAAAGAAGATACAGCTAAAGGGGAGGGAGATAATGTAGGGCCTACAAAGTAGCAACGAAAAGAGCGATCAAGAGCAAGGATAAACGAGAGGTCAGGTATGTTCGAAATAGGAATGGAAAATAGTGAAAACAGCAGCGGTGATCAAGGCCTGTTGGAGAGAGTACTTCAATGAGCACCTTGATAAAGCGAATTAGAAGGAAAACCTGAGAGAGATAAATAAAAGACCCTACAATAAACATCACAGAAATGGAAGTGGAAAACGCTATCGGAAGGAAAATGTCACAGAAAGCAAGTATGCCTTGGTGTAATGACCATTGACCAGCTAAAATACTGGAAGGGGAAGGAGATAAATGGGTTGGGGACCTTCTGCAGACCATGTAGGGACATGAGAGGCTGCCAGAAGAATGGATGCTGACGGAAATTGACACGTTATACAAAAAGAAAGGAGACGGACAGGAGAGTGGGAACAAAAGAGACATAATGCTGTCAGAACATGTGATGAAGGTCAGGGAAGGTATAAACGATGCAACAGTGCGTGAGATCGGTAACATAAAGAACATGCAGTTTGGTTTCATGAAGAAAAAAGGCACCACTAATGCAATATTGACGGAAGACAGCAGAAAGAGAAATAACTAGAAATGGGCCTGACTTTGTACTACGCATGTCTAGACCTTGCAAAAGCATATAAAGGGATACGAAGGAAGTTCATTTATTAAAGTTTAAGGAATAGAAGTATACCAAATATGGTCATTAGGAAAGTAGAAGTGACATTCATAAGGGCACAAGACATGGTTTCACTGAGGAGTTCCATACAAATTTAGTCTACGCCAAGGATATATCCTCAGTCTCCTCTTATTTGTCTAGGTGATGAACACTATCACAGCTGAATGCAGGAAAAGGACACCTTGGGGTGGGGATTGCTGTTCGCGCACATCGTTTCATCAAAGCAGAAAAAACAAACCCAGAGTCAATGTAGATAAGATGACAGGGGAACCTGGAAAGAATGGGCTTGATGCGAAACATGGAGAAGACAAAAAAATAAAAAATGTTAGAGGCTGAAACGATTAAACTGCTTCAAGATATTGACTCCGCGTACATTTGAAAAAGCTATAAATACTGAAGTGAGCCAAGCCTGGAGAAAGTGGAAGGACCTATCTGGAGTAGTGTTTCACAAAAGAATCCCATAATCGGTAAGACAACAGTTTACAAGACACTAATTAGGCCTTTGCTTATCTGCGGAGTACAATGCTGATCAGTCCCGCACGAAGAAAGTAAACCTACTGCAGAGAAAAGAAATAAAATGTTGACTTGGATCAGAGGAGTGTCATTAAGAGACACGAAGAGAAATCGATGAAACAGGAGAGAGAGAGCTGGGAGTACAGGACACAGTAGTTAAAATCAGGAAAGCTCGGATAAGATGGCAGGACATAGGCTTGGCACTTCTTGTAATGTAGCTTCTCTCATTGAGTGTTATTGAGACGAATCCTTGTCTGCTATGGTCAATGCAAACTTGGTTGGGTCGCTAGGACACATTGTCTCGTTGTACCAGTAATTTTCATGTGTTCACTAAGAGACACCATCAGATCATTGATACAATCACTCTTGCCTACGGTGGCTTTGTGTATTTCCAGGTAAAACTTTACTGGGAGGAGGGAAACATGTCATTAAAAGCAGAGGGCATAGTCTCTCAGATTAAAAAGGCACACAATCCTCCGAAGTATTTATGGATATGTCTATACATAGTACATTAAACTGCACACACTTTGCTGCATGCAGCCCTAACTCGAAGATAAAGACCTCATTTTTTCAGAAAGAGTACCAGCTTCAAGAGATCTGAGACATACTGACGCGACGATCCATTAAAATAGTAGCAACAATAACCTCTGTGGTAATGGTCTATTTTAAAATAATAAGTAAACGCAGACTTCATCTGTCTCAGGAGGAAGCATAGCTGTTAGACTCAACTTCTCGGTGATTCTATGAAGTCATCCCCTCCTTTATTTCAATTTTCAACAATCCTCTTATACTCCAAATGTATTATTGAAATATAGCATGAAATTCCATGTCAATACTGTAATAGATTAATTCAGCTTGCAAATCTTTGCAACTACAGGCATATGGGACGGGGTCACGGGGACATTGTGTCCCTAAATTTATGGAAATTAAAAATTCAGGTAGAGAATCAAACCCCATGTCCATAGAAAAAGGGTATTTAATGTCCTAAATGCAGGTTATTTTGTTATTTTTCCCCAAGAAAAATCTAACTTTCAGTTGCAAGGTTTATAGTTTTCCCCAATATTTCAGATGTCAGTACCTAGATATCTCGAAGTCTTTCTTCGTTAACGTTATTGTTTCATCGCAATTCATATGAAATCTTGTTGCTCAAACATCGATATCATGCATTTCCAGGGACGTAGGAAGCATCTCAAACATTGGGGGCACAACAATCAAAGGGCATTTTTTCACTTACAAAACACTTTACTACGTGTTGGATTTAAGAGTGGATAAAAAGGCACTTTTAGCTTATTGCAAAATCTTGGAGAGGCACGTGCTTCCAGTGCCTCCCGGTTCCTACGTCCCAGTACATTTCTTTGATGAGTGGTTTACCCCGCACTTGCAACCTTGCATGTGCGGTATTTTACGGAAGTAAAACTGCCGCCATCTTGTCCCGAACTTTCTGTCATTATTGCTTTTGGTGTGCGGTACACGAAGTTCTAAGGCTAGGAAGGCAAGATGGTGAATGAAGGTATGTCCTCACAGTTTTGTGTCTATCGTTTTCTGCTGTGTGACACGACACGGTCATGTTTCACTTCATCACTTGAAAGAATATTCTTGATTCTCTGTTATAGAATTCATTGTTATAACTAGGACTTTTGTGTACGTTTTTTCCACAAGTTTGCTACCAGCACCCTACCACACAAATTCAAGCAGAGCCAACTTTAATTTCGTACCAGGTCACGTCATGACTCCGTATACCGTAGAGGCCACGAGGTATCTTACCGTGTGTTTCTACCTGTACCAAAGGAAAACTTGAATCTATTGAAATCCTTAACTAGTATCTATGGTGTTAAAAGTTGGTCTTTAACTTTAAGACGTATATCAACGCAACCTAAACTTTGCATTAGTAGATTGAACATGGCTCGTATATACCGGTACTAGATACTGTAAACATTGGGAAAATACAAGCTTGTATTAAGTCCGAGGTTGAGGCCTACAAATGAGCCCTGCGCTTTATGACTTCACTAGGCCGTTAAGAAGCTGCAGTACTAATGCCTGCTCCATCAACTACCGGTATTCAACACGTAGTTTTTGCTAGCATGGTAATCTGTGTGTCTCCGATGAAGTGTTCCTATTTCTATTGCAGATGATATAATTCGCAAACGACTCTTGTATGATGGTGATGGCACAGGTGATGAAAGACGAATACAGACACTACTGAAAACAGTGCTAAAATGGTGCTACACAACTGAGGAAGATGAGGAGGAACGGTAAGAGTTAGAGATTTTGGTTTTCTATGAAGTATTGAAGACTTGGTGTATTCAGTGTGTACTCAGCCCTATCTGTTCACTTTGCAAGCTACTCAGAATGCAATACATGCAAACTAACTTTCTTAGAACAGCATTCTACCACATTTGTTTCCAGGGTTCTGATATTAATGGTTTTGTAGATTTCCACTATTATACTGCCATCCTGTATCTATAAATCAAGCTTACCATAGGTGTGTAGAGCCCTTCAGTATTCATGAAGAGCCAGTAAAGCCTATCAGTCTAAGCCACTTACTAACAATCCAAGGATTTTGGAATAGCCGACAACAGCAGGCTCATATTCTAGACATGTTTATTGTTCAAAGGTTTCCATGTCCTTCTTTCAAGGCTTAACATAAAGATAATCATGGCTAATTAATGGCCCTCTCTTAGTACATAATCCATTTGCACAAAGAGTATGTTCGTGTAGTATCAATGCTATTTGTTGGATGCAAAATTTTGATAGTTAAACATCCCAAGATAAACATTGACATTTGCCTGCATGCTTAAATTCAAGAAAAACCCGAGGAATACCAGATCCAGTGATTATGTATTCTGGCGTTCTATGTAGTATACCTGGGCAACATGATTATGCCCATTATACTCTAGGCTATCAAATTGTAAATGGGGGGGGGGGGGGGGGGGGGGAGGGGACACAAAAAAAAAAAATTTTGAAAATATGAAAAATTGACCCCTTTGTTCAAAAACAAAACTGGCACTTTCTCCCCAAAC
>JAAAKL020010443.1:0-14357 GCA_010016065.2 Carybdea cf. marsupialis auct. non (Linnaeus, 1758) | reverse complement strand
TGTTTTTCAGCCTATAACGAAAAGCACAGGCATCTTTGTTCCATAGCTGTAGTTGAACGACAAAGTGTTTTGTTTCCCTTCCATTTCAAAATCTGCCGCCTTGCAGCGTGGCGGGGACATGCATTAACACTTCCATAGTTCATATGAATTTTACGTGTTCCAAACGAACGAGAAAAATAAGATCAATTGAAAACGTCAAGCTTCCGCACGATCATTGAAGCACAGAAATGCGAATACGTACCGAGAACATTGGACATATTGACCTGTACAATTAGCCAGGAGTGTTTTCCAGTTAATGAGCCAAAGACAGTGAATACGGTACTTTTCTCTCCAGGTTCAGTAAGCAAGCCATAAACCCGAATTTTGCTGTTACTGAATTTAAAAGAGTGCCAAGACATTCCTTCATTCCAACTGTACCTATCAATACAAAATTAGAGTGGGGCATGCAGGTTAGTAAGTTTACTATATTTTCACGTATTGGCAATTTTAAACAAATTAAACACAGTTTCATACCTTTGATTAAATTAACATAAAAAAATGTTCACTGCCAATAAGTTTAGAAGTGCGACTACGTTTGTCTACGCTCACTTAAACAATTAAAGAGCCAAGTATCCATTTATGGCTTTTGAATACGTCTATTAAACGGTACGGCTTATTACACGCTGGCCACTGTATGGAGTCTGGACTGCTGTTTACCGTGCCCTTACATTGTGACACGCTTGGTCGTATGTGTCGCCGCATATCCATGAAAAAATGTTGCATAAAGGTAGAACTTTGCCCTTCCTAACGACGGCCTGGCCCCTTCTCGAGTATGCTAATCCATCCACGAACAGGAATAAATGATAAAGGTTTCGGTGACATTCTTTGTTTACGATTCACCGTATCCTCGCATGGCTGTCTCGTTCCGATTCACTTACCCAACTAAACTATTTACCGATGTCTTACTTATGTTTTTAGAATTTAAACACTCTCTGTTCTTTGAAACCCAATTTCTGGCCAGATAAGTGTGTGCCTATAAATTTATGTGTGCAAGCTAAGGTGCATCTGCCACACTTGCATGTGCATTCGGCACAAGCCATAAGGAATGCACAACATTAGCACCGCAATTACAATGAAACAAAATGAATTAAGTCAGTCGGCCTTTGTTTGTGAGCGGCAAAACAGATTGAGATAGTACTGGATGAAGTGAAGAGGTTGTGGATCAATTTTTTGATCTGTTTTGCTATCACTTTACTTTGAGAAACTGGCAAAAGTTTCTCCGCGTAGAGTTGAAAATATTGGGGGTTCATCAGAAAATTGGTCACCTATTAAACTTAAATTCGATGGCTGCACTGCTACTGGAGTATTTCTTCACATGTGATTACTGAAAGGTCTTCACTTCATCGCACCGTACAAAAACAGCCCTTGTAAAGCAACAAACTCTTTCTTAGCCTGGGACACAATCATGCTACGCAAGCACCAGGCAACAGTCTTTAGAGTGAAACCATCAAGTTCAGTGATGGGTATGATGCGCCCATTTATAGTTTCAATGTCCCCTGTAAAGATTGGGAGCTTAAACACTCCGGTACAGCCGGATTTTATAATTGTCATTTAACCCTCCCGTCAACCTCGGTCCAGTAAATTTTACCTCATCAAAAGTTACCTCGGTAGGGTTAAGAATGTGCTGATCAGCAACAACCGTACCGGGTAAATGCGAGTACTCTTGCTTCATTGTACTGTTGTGGAGCTTGAGATCTTTGTGACATAACACATACTCTTAATTCTCGAAAGAAAAACTGCCGACAAACCACAAAGTTGTCAACCTTTCACGGGACTCCCGGGAACTAATACTCTCCATGATCACGTCGTCTTCTGCAGCTGTATACCAAGCCCGCATGATTTAATTTATTGCCAAAATGATCCTTCCGCACAATCTGCACTCCGCTGGGTGGGCATAGGTTCAGACACGTAGTGGGAGCCGAGAATGATCGTTTGAGAGAGTGGTCAGGGTATTGAATTAAGTGAACAAATGCGAGTGAAGAAAAACTGGTATTACTTGAAGGTAGTTGCTGAGATGATTTAATTTCTGAGTAAATAAGCGGTTTAGATGTGGATACCCGTACTGATAAACCATCTTCCACCTCTTTTCGCTGGTTGAATATGCAGTAACAGTAGCTACATGTCCTCTTCCCTGGAAATGGAAATATTGTAACTGCTGATTCAATACATTTTGCTCAGCTTGTAAATATGGACTCGATAAGTACGGAATTCAAAAGGGAATGCCACGTTGTACAACAGTATCCGTTAAAGGCAACAATGTCCCAGCCACTAGATACCACGCTGCTGTGTCAACTAAACTTTATCTACTTCCTCGTACATCTTACTATTCTTTATACTGTGTATGCTTCAACGTTGACCTCCTTTCCAACAAGGCTATACGTTATCACCCCGTACCAGGGCTCCATCGCGTATAAACGTAAATAAGTACTTGTTTTACTTCCTTTGGCGTCGTGAAGCACCATGAACTGATAAAACATTTTTTACAGCAATTTGCTAAATAACTAATGACGACCGGCTTTTAAATGTTGGCAACAGAGGTGCTTTCAGGCACTGTTCCTGAATATAAAAAGCAAAACGCTGTATGTTTTTTCACTGAGAAGCATACGAGTCTACAATTCCATACTGTGAATCTCTATTTTATATGTAAAACGTTATGTATGATGCATCCCGTTGTATTCCCTGTTGGACAACACTTCCCACATGGAATTTTTCCCGTGCGAAGTCATCTGCAAGGAGTCGGAAGAGATCCTAAGCAAAGCGGATATCTCTTATAAGGCTTACCAGTTCCATTCTTATCAATGCTGTGAGTGAGGTGGGGAGCCAACTCTCCATAATGGGACTTGCAACTCTTTTTATAGTTGTGCTATCAAAGTTTGCCTTAACACCCCTATACTTAATAGTTTTCTTAGGCTACCTGTGGCTCATCTATTTGTGAATTTCGACTCGAATCAAAGAAACGTGAAATATAAATAATAAATTTGATGAATATATTCTAAGAGTATTCTGGATTTTCCCCGTTTTATCAATTACCAGTACTTACCAATATTTCATAAATTAACTTTTAGTAATTCAAGACAAAGATCTAAGTCGATAAACCTTATATACTTCTGTCATCATCGAGAGCGATTTTCTCTCAGCTATACCGATCAAACAAGAGAACATAAACCGGTTGGGTGGAATTCTCTTATTAAACTAGGGAAGGGGTGATAATCTCAAGATTATAGCCCTTGCATTAGATCTCGATTTCCCTATTACACGCGCTTATTGCAACGGCAACCAACTCCACCTTCACGACAAAAAGTACAGAAGCTTGCGATTATTTATAAATGCTCCCTCATCTGAAATGACGACGAAGTGTGACACTGGCCAAAGTAACACTTCGATTAGAAATAGATAATAGGAAAATAACTTTAAGCCAAGAAAATTGAGTGTATGATCGGGGTGGACTGTAGCCAACGGAGTAATGAGATTTGCTTCCTTGCTTGTAGGTATCTTTCAAGGAACCAATTCACTTCCGTGTACGATTTAAAACGAACACAAAAGTACTGTTAATGTGTAAATTTGGCAACAGATTGAAGTAAAGTACACTTTGCTCAGTAATGCTGTGTTTCCTTTGCTCAGTAATGCTGTGTTTCCTTTGCTCAGTAATGCTGTGTTTCCTTTGCTCAACTTGTGGAAATGGTCAATAGGGTTTCCTAGTACGAGGGGTTTCATAAAGCTTGGTAATGGATTATAACCACAAACCTCTAGTGTTGCCCAATGCTTCTATTATGTGCTACCCCTGAAAATATTTGAACACCTAGTCAAGACTTAATATACCTATGACAATAAACATTTTTCTGATAAATATCGAGAAAATAAAACTTTCTACTGTAACAACACGAGGTCTTCATTGTTCTCATTTGATTAAACGATTGTTAAGTTTTCGTTATCACTTCTCCCTTTCTTCTTGGAGCCCGAGTTCAATTCTGGGAGTTATATTCAGGACTAATACCTTCTGAATATTGATGTCTTCAAATAGAAGTGAAACATTAACCAAATTTGTGAATCATATATCCTACTTTAACATCAAAATTGGCTTTGTTATATCGTTGTGAGACGTGGTTTCTTCATCTCCCTTTCCTGATTGAAATTTTGCATTCGTTGTTGTTCTTTCCGACTTATCAAAGACAAGGTAGATTCCTACGTCAAACTAGTCCATTTCATCTTCGGTTTTGTTGAAATTGTCGTGAACAAGCGCTTCCTGAATCCCAAACTATTATTAGAACTCCTTTTTGTAGATGATAGAGATGGCTTAAGAAGACTACCTTAAGGCAAACATTAGAATGCTATTCTCACGACGTCTTACCAGTTAAGTGCCGCGAATAAATGTGATGCGCAAAATTCAGTCTACAATGTTGAACACAAGTCCGTGAATGCAAAGTGCGAATGTACACTGTCTATCTATCCAGAGAAATGCAGATCTTAATTGAGAGGTTAATAAGTCTGAAACAAGTTGATCGAGTATCCTTCTTTCTGCTTCCTTTTTTTGCGGATAGGAGACAACAGTCTCTTAAAATCGGAGAAGGATATCTAAATAATCTATCAAATGTAATATTTCATAGTCATGCCAATGTTTGATGATGCAGATTGTCCCCTGGGCAACGATTATTTCATATTAGTCATATTTTGGGAGATTACTTTGATTACAACTACGAAATAAGTGCCGTAAGAGAGGAAATCGCGCAATTCTGAAAAATCAAACTCAAGCGTTATTTTCTGTCGCGTATATGTAGTATAGTATAGTACTAAAGCATGAGGATAAGAAATCACACTACGTAAATATATGAATGTTGTAGCCGCAATGAATACCACGATAATAGATGGTATGCTATGTAATGGCAGAAAACTTACTGCAGGGTGTCAACCACACCATAACGTGGAACAGCGACTGTAATCCCTCCATGATCAGCAAATCGATAGAACCAATGACCCCGTAGGATCTAAACAGAAGGGAAACAATGACCATAATGATTCAAAGTTTTACATGGGTGTCTTCAAATCACTGTCGCACCGTATACATAGGAGTGAGCCTCTAACTAGTGGGTGCCAATGTAACGGATAAATAAGAAATTAGGCCCTTTCTTAAAGGTTGTTTCTTCCATCCCTAGTCACGTCTAGGGCCTCCAAATCAATGATACTTGTGAACTCGGTCACACTTGCCTATAGCCACATGCCGTACCCATAGTCAGATAGTTTAGTCCTAACGCTTCCTTCAACTTCTTAAGTCAATATGGCTTTCTTCACTATCATCAGAAAAAACCCTTCGATATGAGTTTATGTAGAATTTTAATAAACTTGACTTGTAAACTAGACCGTGTAAACTAGACCTTACACTCGGCTATACACGCTCAATACTTGAGCAAGCACTCTATTTTGACAAGGGCATCCACTTAACAATTCTTTTCAAATATGCAAATGTCCATTTCACAAAGGAAGCGAAGTCAAGAAGTGTATATTTTCTTTGGTAATCTGCTTACACTCCAAATCAATCTTGTAAAATTCGCTATTGTTGACGGGACCATATCAAATAAATTATACCGTTTACTTAAACCTACAAGTCAAGTAATAGAATACTGATCACATATTAGTCTTGTAATCAGCCATCGAAATTGGTTTACTCACACTGAATCTATTAGATATTGACCTTCCAGAAAAGAAAGGCTCATGAATACGTAATACTCAAAGACTAGGAGGAAAGGCATTGAAATGAACGTCGCTCTAATTACTAGGCAGCTAACTGCAGTTACAATCAAATTGCAACCACAGCCAACCATGAAGTGCTACCGATATCCGTGAGTGTTCCGTGGCTAAGCCGGCAAACGCTACCATGAAGGGAGGTAATTAACAGTCTTTGTTAGTGGACACTGGATTATGGTTGAATCGATACACTTGTAACAGTCCTTTACTGTTCAATGCGTACAGTCAAATATATAAGAAAGATCCCTACCTCTCTCCATGTTACTCCAGCATCTGGTGACATGTATACATTTGGGCTGGTGAAAGTTAACGTTTGCCCAAGAGAACCTGGTAGTGGAAAATGAATAAATGATGTGTTGTGGCTTTGTACAATGTCACTGGCCAGCCACTGTAATTCCTATCGATGATAGCTACGAACATATAAATAAAGAAACGCCTAAACCCTGCATGGGTATGAGATAGCATTGACGCAAACAAAAGTGAAAACTGGGAACATGATTATTTTAAAACCTATAATTGATTATCCTACTAAGAAAAACAACCGCATAGGCACATACACTTGCTTAGCCAATTAGGCAGCAGAAATGCAGTATTAGTAGGCCCTCATGAGCATATATCAAGTTAAGGGCCATCCAAAAACGTAAGCAGTGGCTCACACACCTACATGTCTTACCTGTGGCAATGATGATACCGGGTGCTGACTTCCGAGAGAACATTGGCTGAAATCTTGTGTATGGATTATGGTATCCGTATTCTTGCGAGAGGTGAAGTGAACAGTTCCTCTAAGAGAAGAGCAGAATAATAAGAACGAGTCGTTCAAGAGCGTTGTAAGATATAGATCAAGTCCAAACATGGGTGGGAGGCCGAAGGACTAGTTCCTACAGTTTTTTGAATCCCTACACAATTCATATGAAGTCA
Organism: Carybdea cf. marsupialis auct. non (Linnaeus, 1758); assembly: GCA_010016065.2. Classification (NCBI taxonomy): domain Eukaryota; kingdom Metazoa; phylum Cnidaria; class Cubozoa; order Carybdeida; family Carybdeidae; genus Carybdea; species Carybdea cf. marsupialis auct. non (Linnaeus, 1758). Next base: position 7,661 of record JAAAKL020010443.1, on the reverse strand, counting down.
AGAGGATCACGCAAATCAAGATACTCGATTCAGGACCCATTCTCCCATAAACAAGAAGTCACGTCTTCGATCTGGGTATTGCAAATACAAATATCTGATATTGTTACACCTAAACCTCAACAAAACTGGATCAAGTTCTATCCTACATTGTTAACATTACGCCTTTGACGCGCACTCCAGAGCTGCAATAAAGCTTCGACATGTTGTGTAACAGTATGCTGTTCTAGCCGCAGAAATACGTCAGTAAAATGCGGTCATTTTGAGTTTCACATCGTCAGCCAGACACTGTTTTAATATATACATAATATAAATAGCTTAACGTCTCTCCAACAAATCTTTCCTGCATTCAAACTTTTGTTTCACTCATTAAATATGCTGCAGAAGATTAATTGAGGTCATTACGGTTGTTATCATCTATTTCTCTTTCTCAAATCTCCCAAGCACACACCTCAGCATGCAATAAACAAATTGTATTTTCGGTTAGAATAATCGTGGTAATACGAAAACGACAAACAGCCCCTTTAGTATTATTCCTTGAACAATTTCTCTCCGCCATTGTGATCGCTTGTCGACGAAAACGTCTATTCAAAATGATCTTACTAAACATGAAAGCAAAACAAAAGACAATATGCCCAATGATATTCTCTTACGGGTCTTACGAACAACCAACCTCCACAAGCTTGTAGCTCTACTAAAAAGACACAAGGATCGCGATTCGCCTTAAAAATTGGCCTGCTTCTGAGTTTCTGTACGTAAAAAAAGCAAAACACAAGCTAATCACATATACAAAACCTAGCTTTGGCTATCAATCCAGTACACACGCCCTGTGACAATGTCATCATATCTCTCTTTGAAGGCAACTTTCGGCTTTACCCTTCTTTTTAACAAAAATAATGTAAATAAGTAGGGTTACCTGCGATGCTGTACTGTGAAAAACAAGGGGACACAGTTACCATTTATCCTACTGTCAGCACCCTACTTTGGGATCATTAGTGTTATCGCTGGTAAATGAGATGGTTTCTGTCATATTGCGAAGCTATACTTCAACGATTCAATGATTACCATAGTGATTGTCTATTCAAATAGACACCGACGGAAGTCAGGGAGTTAAAAAATATATCTGATTTGGCCCTTACCGACACACGGCAATTCGTTCGTTTCCCATATTTGTCAAAGGTTGGAGCTTTGATCACATTCCATTCACCTCCTTTATCGAAAGATATCATTGTTCGTGATCTGCTTCTTCCTCTTGAACGTATCAATTGGTTCGCAACATATATGCCATAAATACTTTGTACTCGGTAAAGGTCAACGAAGGAATGGTTGACGTATGCCCTGAAATACACAAACAGAAAGTGGGATACAGCACTAATATGACAAGAAGAGAATTTCTTCAAAGTTTATCCGAAGTTGCGTTCACACCAAAACCGATTCTTAAAACCGTTTAAAGCAAAGGGGGTTTGAGAACGGTTCAGACTGTGAACATTTTTTATTCTATTGCTCAAGACCAGATGGCGGACAAAAGCTCCAGATAAAATGTGCTCTTTTCCCTACTACTCCTAAATTGACGTCAGAGACAGCAAATATTAAATCGCCGTTTAAAACACTGACGAAGGAGCATTTTAAGGGTCCAATTCCTACGGTATACACATTCTCTACGCCAAAACCGATCGAGGAGGCGTGTGATGTTTACTTCGTTGTTGTTGTTGTAGATTTCATCACTAAACATAATTAAGGATACAAGTGCTTGTACTGTTGCTGCCTTGACGGGGAGCTGGTGGATCTTCGTTTGTCCAAGAAACATTTTGTTCTCTTTGTGAAATTCTTTCACAGGTCATAAAAAAGCACACAACCTTCAGGAAAGCCATCCCGGAAGTTGCTTTAACACTTCGGCGTTTTGCATCCAATATCGATTTCAGATCAGTAGGCCAGGTTTAAGAGTGCGGCCTTTGCTACATCTAAGAACCAGGGACTGGCTAATAGGGTTTGGTAATGGCAAACCAAGATTGCTATGGGAAATAGAGCATAATAAAATCACTGAATATGAACACGTGTACCATTGGAAGGAGCAGTGACAACTATTGAAGCTAACGTTATGTAATAGTGACAAAACTTTGATAAAAACCATATAACATCGATTTCAGACTTTAATTTATGAGTCGGTAGGCTCAGAACGAGTTATGTTAGAGGCAGACATAAGACGCAATGGATAGTGGTGAATCGCATTGGGTAGTGATCAGAGGCAATGGATAGTGGTGAATCGCATTGGGCAGTGATAAGTTAAATGTCGCATCAGCTAAAGCTAATGCACAGACTTACCTTAAATCGGACTGTTCCTCTTTATGGTAATAAACTATATTGGGCAGGGATAAGCTAAAACTCTTTCCCGTAGCATCCGAAATGTAAAGATTGGCGGTGTTATTGCCATGGTTTACAGCAACAAAAACTTGATCTTCACTTGCATCTGCGATGATGAAACTCTACATGTACAAACAGAAGGGAGGATAAACTCCATAATTAAAAGTATATATCCCAGAAACGTTTAGACGAAACCAATTAAAAACTGAACAAACTGAGATATTCTTCATCGCATAGCAACACTACAATCCACTTCAAAATAACCTTCGAATTCAGATCAAGTTCAAGACAAATTTGGGACCGTCATTTGGAAGTAAAATGGTTTCATTGCATTTTCAGGGGACACAATTTAAATACCGAGTGTTGCAAATCCTTCATCTTTCTTGTGTTCTCATTAACACTAGCAATGCATCCCTATCACCTCTCTTAATTGATTTTGACATGCTAAATAAGCACTATTAAAATGTAGAAAATACAGTAACGTCCAAACTACCCACGGATCTGAAGTGAAAATCTTGAATGACATTAACACCGAGAGTAATGTATATCAATGGATGAATGAAACCGAACTGCATATGACAGACAGCCCTTCTCTGGATACCCCATTGGTTACCCCCTTCCGCTTTTCTTTTAAATGATGTTTTCCTCAGTACAAGGAGAGAATTACGATGTTCCTTATCAATGATTTTTAATGCCCATGACGTAGCTACATTGACATGAAGGTTTTTGAGTTTGCGTTCACCTTGTAAGTTAACTCAAACCTGAAAAAAGAGAAGTCTCTTTTAAAATACTCGACCGACTAAAGAGACCAGAAATAAACGAAAAAGCTACTTACACAACACGTATCCGTCTGCTCTATTCGTGGATTCGGGTGAGGGGATACCTGGTGTTCCTAGGGGCCTATACATTATGATAGAAAATGGAGCTACTTTGAAATTCCTCTCCACCGAAGATAACTGCATACGAGCAAGGCTTACGACTGACTATCATTAGCATCACGTACCTTCTTTACCATTTTCAATGGAAATTTGGCACTCGTGAAACTTTTTCTTCGGGTTGACACCAATAGGTCCAAGTCGTTCGGTCTGGAAGCCTAATCATGAAAATAATGTGAGAAAACACACTGCCACAACATACTAAAAGCCTATACTTGTTACCCACACTTCATCAAGGCTGAGTTGAGCATTACCTAAAACGCAGCACGTGTTAATACTACGTAAAGTATTTCATCCTGCAATGTTGAAAGTTAGATTCTGTACTATTATTTTTGTAATCTTCAATATTCTTTGTGAGGATATAAGAACCTTTTCATTTTGTTCGAACAAACGGCACGTTCAATAACGTAGACTGAAATGCACTTTAAGAAACGGAGGTCAAAGTCAGCAATGGCAATGTTCAGTTAAGGACTAGTATTAGGTATTGAGAAACTTTGATGGCTGATTTTCCATAAACATTCTGGTATGAATATCGCTTGGAAATATACAATGTCAAGTTAATTTTATGGGCTAAATATAGATAACTTCCTGGTTTCCTATACAATCCAACAGCACAAAGACGATTATAGTAAACTACGAAACAACAGAGAAAGATACTTACGGCGTCAAAGCAATCTTCAACGTAAAGACAACTATAGCGCACACATTCTAAAGAGACAGTTGTCTTGATAGTGACTAAATAGTCACTAGTACAATAGGCGAACATAAGATCTGATGTTTGATAACAAGGGTGTGATGAAATGATAGCTTAGGTGGTTCCATATTGATCTCTGCTTGCCACATCATAGAAAGCTTATCACTTTCACAGATTTCCATATTCTTAGTTCAAATTGGAATTGTCTCGCCCATTAACCTCTTTGATTAAAACCTTTAAATAAAACGGTTGCTCAAGAGGGTGTAGGGCCTGAAATTAATAATTTTCATCAAGTTCTATGACATCATGGATCAAAACGCAGTACCAGCGAAATGGGCCAAAAAGGTTTGAAGGCGTTCTATTCTCTACAGTTGGTCTACTTTCCAATACTTAACCTACTTCCACCACATCAATTTGGCCATATAATAGGTGATTCCCTTAAATATTCACGACCCTTTCATTTACACATCTCTATTTTGGGGGCTTTTCAAACAGTCACTTATTTGCAGAGCTTTGATTCAAATCTTCAATTATTTTTGAAATATTAAACCCTTTCGAATAAACTGATGTGATACTGACATTTAAGGCTAGTATCCTTTCTGCAAAGATCTGTCTCGCACAAATTTGGTCATACATGTATATTTTACCATACACAACGTAACGCTTCAAATAAAAAACGGCCTTCGGCCTTGAACAGGGTGAAATAATGAAAAAAAGAAAAAGAGAAAAGAACCCACGCTACTGTCTATTTTGCTAAAGATGTTTTAAAGTTCAGACTTCCATGGGTTTTATAAGAAGCCGTTTAGCAAGAAACTATATACCTCTAGATAATGCAATCTTTATGAAATGCTTCGATCGATCTACCAAACATGAACAAATGAAACTTGTAACCCTTTATGTTTTGTGTATCAGACATTGGTCAAGTTTCTCCCTTTAACATTTCGTTATGGGCTATCTACTAAAAGACTAAAAATATTAGCTATTTCTACAGATATACAAAAAAAAGTTATCCTACATTCATGCCAGTCAATAATCTCCATTGGTCTCTCAAAGAACCAAAGTAGGAATTCAGTTACAAAGTTTGGCAACTACCATACGCCATGAAACTAAAGCGAGTTTTCAATCCATTTTATCGCACTAAATTGATACTCCCTTAACTTTCACGTGTAAGGGCTAAAACGATTTGCACTCGTTTAATTCTTGTGCAACAAAAATCAACTTTGCGGCCCTTCAGATCTCCTGCATCTTGGTAATCACAGCTTCCATGTATCCTTTTACTACCAATAACATGTAACACAAGCGACACTCACATTTTTCACGGATGCAAACATGTACTGATCAACCAATTTAAACTCCTGGAAACCAGTTAGCAAAGTTCTTCTGTACCACCACCAGCTGTAAGTTTTCAGTAGGTCTGAACTGTTCCTTCCTGAGAAAAAGATTAAAAATTCATTGAATTTCATTTGGGAAACTAACTTAATCGGTACATGAAGATTAGTATGAGCAGTCATATCCATAATAATGTTTCTATATTTGCATACTAGACGACTTAAAAAGCTTCCAGCCATCCTCTAAGGAGCATAATCACTATTGTTAAGTTACTGAGGAGGAGCTTATTGAATGTCATTAATGTGTGAAAAATTATAACCTTAAAAGATAGTGGTGCCCTGTGTCCCAGTCTAGGATTGGCTGGCCTATGTTCATAGCAATGGCTTCCTTTACTTCGAGTTCAAACCTTTGCATACTGATATTTTAAAAAAGGGATGGTTCTGCTAGAGATAGATCTCATTTTTTAGCTGCACTTGGAGAATGTATGAATCTATGTACAAAAATTCTCTGGATGCACTGCTTATGTCCAGTATATTTCCTACATTAAGAAACTTGCGACTATTTCATGTTCCTGGGAGCTGTGCCGTGCCATCCAACTCTTATTTATTCACACAGAGTATGATGCCTGACCGATCAGGTGTCAAAATTTGTTTAATCACTGTTTGTTCATCCAAATTACTAGAAAATGAAAATGAACACCAGGAAATTAAGTCTCTGGACAAAAGTATAGTGTGTATTATACACTTCACGTACATTTTCTAACCCAACAAACGTTTTTTATTTGTCCATCAAGTAAATTTTCTGATAGTAACTAAACATATGCAATCCGTCTCAGATTCACGCTGTCATCTCGTGATCATTATACATGGGCTGTGCTTCATTTAGCATGCTTTCCTACATCGCTTTTATTACAACAAACTGTAAGGAATTGTAGTACTCTACGATGATACAATGATGATACAATGGTTAGTATATCCACTCGTGTAGCCAAAGGTCCATCGTTTTGAAAACGACCAACAGAATCTGAGGCCGGAGCCAAGCCTACTTTTCGGATCTACCTCATTCACCAATGAACGCAAGAGACGTTTCGATATATCGTTCTTGTTGCAATATCTACTTCAAACAGTCCTAATGAATCGATAGAGCATGGCTAAGATCACGCCCATTGTATCAGCTTCCTTATCTACAATATTCAACCTCACACACTCACACTCACTAATCCTCGAGCACCGTGCGGTGCGTAGAACCAACTTGAAACACAAGTGCTCGCCAGTGCTGACGATCGGCAGCGAGCTGCTCCGCTTGAGACAGAGGCACTCCACAGAATGGCAGATCTTTGGTGACGACATAGAGCCATCGACTGTGAGGTGCGCCTCGTGGGCGTCTCCATCCTACAGTCTATTAATTACTTACGATTCAATTCCTACTTTTCACGTAGTTCAATTTGAGTTTAATAAGATGTTAGACATAAAACTTTAACATGGTGTTCTTGACCAATGAATTCACGGCAATCGAGAGTTAAATTGTACAACCTGTCCGTATTTTGGTGAGCAAACCCTTTTCTAAGGCGTTTGGACAATTTTGTATCAAAAGAGCTGCCAAAGAACCGTGGCCTTTACAGAGTTTAAGCCACATTCCGAGCCTTCAACAGAAACATGGCAGACACCACATCTTACAATCACACAATCAAGTGGACTGGAAATCTCGCGAGTTATACCAATAATTCCGTCTGTAGATCAAAGAAGTAAAACGGTTCATTGACGGCCCTCTACATGACAAGACGGAGAGTGTTCAACTCAACACCCGATTTATATGGGGTTGGGTGCATGCAGAACAATGTGTTAACGCAACACAACAGTAAAATCTAAGTTTAAAGATAGACACATTTAACAGCTCAACCCACTTCACCCACTCCCCGTGTGGCAAGAGATGAATCTTAAAATGCACGACAGAAAACAGGAGAGAACACTGCGGTACATTTTAGTCGAATTACAGAACTGCATCGTCAAGAAGAGTTTTCACAACGAACCGATTTTCTTATTACTGATAAGCTCATTCACGGCGGCAGAAACGTGGACCGGGAAATGTAAACTTGTGAAGAATAAACGTGTAACAACAAGAGCCTGTCTTGATCTCCTTCGATAATATGAAGCTGATGTCACTAATCAAGGCTTTCAAGACCTTCACGTCCACTTATTCCGATGATTCCTCCAAACCAGGGCGATCTAAATAACAGGCCTGGACAACATGCAACTGGAGGCTGCGACAGGAGGCCATCCGAAAATTGAGAATAAATTAACCTTTCATCATAAATCTTAATATATGCAATTTATCATTGCCATGTA
>JAAAKL020010442.1:0-14357 GCA_010016065.2 Carybdea cf. marsupialis auct. non (Linnaeus, 1758) | reverse complement strand
ACCAAAAAAAAAAAAACACGCTAAAGAAAAAAATCTTTTCCAAAAAATCCCCCCGGCACCCCCCCCCCCCCCCCCCCCCCTCCATGTTAAATCCTTTTTTCCCCCCCCCCCCCCCCCCCCCACACACACACACACATTTTTACAGCGATCTGCGCCCATGCTTAAGAGAATTGATGATATGAATGGATTGGCGCTGGAAAATAGTTTTGGAAGTTCTAAGGGCTGGAAGGGTGAACGAGGGGAGGTACATCAAACGTTGAGGGGCTGGAGGGGATGAAGAAGGGGAGATGCATCAAGAGTTGAATGGCCGAGATATGATGCTTTAGTATTAGCAGGGGTAGTTCTTGTGGAGAACTTTGTGCAGGTTTGGGCTAATTTCTGGCAATGATCATATTCATCCAAAAGTTAAATGGGTTTTCCAAACTGGTCAGTTTAGTTTTTCTATGATGTCATAAGGGGTATTGCACCACGCTTCCCTCCTCCATAGTACCCCAGTGGACAAGATGGGGAGGAAATATGAGAATGGCATACGAAGCAATGGAGACTGACCACTGAGAGATGCACTTTAGGAGATTTTAGAATGATTTGTGCAATGAGTTCAGGTAAAACTGAGAGATATTGTAATGGTACTAAGGAAATCTGACAAACCAAATACTGTCTTTAAAAAGGAGCGTTGAAAAGGATGGGAGAATGTCCAAGAAGGTCACCGTAGGGAAGAACGGAACGTAAAAATTGTGGCGTAAGTACTATCCCATGACATTCCTAAAGTAACACTACCCAATTATAAAGCACAAAGTGTTCTAGACTTCAATCTGCAGAGAAATAGGTTAATGTAAACAAGCTGTGACAATTTATGACAATTTATGACAGTGATTTGGATCAAGATAGATAGTACATATCAAGAACTACAACTTCGATTTCTGCTAAGGGATAACAGGACCTCCCCATCTTTAGACGTAATAACAGAAATGGCTATAATGTGGTGGTTAGTAGGGTGAACTAAATTGCACTGAATTTATGAAATGCCGTTCATATGCTATATGCTAGGTACTCAAAGGCTCTTTGCAATCGACAGTTACATGCAGCTCAGGCCTGTTGTGTTTTTTGTCTACTGTCCTCCCCCTTGGATGTGTAAATACCATAACAGCCACACACGGTGCTTATTTGGGATTTTTGTTTCGATGCTTTCGACGTCCGTATTTTTTAACTTTGATGCGGTGAAGCACAGTAGAGTTGATAGTTTGCTTAGGTGAAGTAGAGCAGGAGCGAGACTTGAACCCCAGAATCTCAGAGCCCATGGACTATGAGTCAGATACTCTAACCATTTGCCTACCTCAGTCTCGAGTGAAATGAAGTACCTATCCTATTCGTTGACAAGAACTTATAACTCGTAGATTTGTCCACAGTTTCAGGCCCATGCAGAGTAGTGGTTAGTTGAATTGAATTTGGAAGGGTTTACCTTGTTGTGGTGAGTATGATGTACATTGCTGTAATTATTTGTATTACTTTATTGCAGTGTGAGATAGGTGTAGCTGATGTTACCCTAGTTTCAACTTCAGTAAAATATTTTTTGCAGAGCATGGATGACTTGGTGTTCATCTGCGTTTCTTGCGGCAAAGGACTATCAGATTATGAAGAATTTTGCAGTCATGTTGCAAGCCATGACTCAGGGACAGAATTGCAAGAAACATCAGCTAGTGAACCGGTCACAGGTAATTAATGGCAGTAAATTTAAATTTGTGAAGATCTGTACTGGTTTTTATACGATGCTTGCAAATTTATGTGCAGACTATCAAAGTTCTCTTATTTTTTTCCACCCTGTTCAAGGCCGAAGCGACTACTAGGAACCGGGTTACTTTTCCCCTTCGGACGACAATCTATTTATGCTTGCAGTCCTCTCTCTCTTCTATCTCTCGAAACATAGTTTCCCACTTCACGAGAGCAGATGACAGAGTACAGTACCTGGGATCCCTCGGGTTGTGAGTCTATCACTTCACCACTATGCCACTACTGTGTATTTATGCGTTGACTGTTATTCCGTCACATATACTAGGCTTTGTTCGCTGTTGAATTTGTCAAAAGTGTAGCAGGCAGGGGCAAATTATATGCGATCTTTAAATTGCTAATTTGGCAATTCCCGTCAACTGAGGCCCAGAGGTGCTTGGTCCTTTGGGGGCATTTGAGCGGGGCAAACGTATTTTACGCTTAAAAGATGAGAGTTGGGTTATGATGTAGCTGATATAACAGAATAGCGTAAACGAGGCAGACGAGAAATGGTGGCGTTTTACAGTTGCTTTAATGCCATGTAGCACTTAGTGAATTTCTATGAGCTGTTGAAGAAGAACATAAATTTGAAAAAGCGCAGCAGTGAGTTCTACCTACATTACGGCAGTAGCGGCAAAAGATCCAAGGGTAGCGGAATCCATGCAAAAACACTTCAGGGAAACCTCTGTTAGGCGGTTAAGTCAGATCGGGGGCTTTAGATCATCATCATCATCATCATCATCATCATCATCATCATCATCATCATATGCCAGACAACATTAAACGTGACGTCTGTTTCCCATTTTGTAGTACATTCAGTAGCCAGATAAATGTTGCGGGAAGAAGCGGTTTACTGTAGTTATCTTTATGTAACTGAGCAGCATAAACTAAAAAGACCGAGAAAGTTAAAAGTATTAAGGGGCTGCTCCCAGCCTTCTCCCCCTGTTATTACACCAATGATCTTTCACTTATTCCACAGTTTTATATGTAAAAATACACAATATATGGATGATATTTTGTTAAGAAGTTGCTAGGTTAAGTGAAGATGTTTTGCCCATCACCTACACTATGTCGAAATGCCTTTCTACAGATTGACCTGTGATTGATTACACAATTATGCATCCTTCATATTCTCTACTACCTATCCCGCAAACCAGAGGATGTGAAGAATGAGCTTTACCAAACTGTGGAAAATAGAGGAAAGAAATGGAATGAATTTGGAATCTATTTCATTTTTTGCTTTACAACGTAAACAGACGTAGACGTCAATGTCAACCACACAACAACCGTTTGGTCTGTATGTTTAGGGATAATACACTTTTGTTTTCCTTCTGCAATTTATCTTTACGTTTGTTTGTAACAAAAAACTTCTCCCCTAGTATTATAACGACAATGCAAATTTAGGTACCTTAACACCAGTTGTACAAATCTTGATTGAATGATGTCTTTCAGTTTGACCGTCTTCTGCTAAATGTCATATTTGTTTGAGACCCTTTTTTGCTCCGGAGGCGGGGGAATGTGACGTGGAGGCGTTATAGAGGTGGTTTTTATTTACTATTTTCTTATTTTCTCAGACCTCATTGATATATGCCGTTATCAACGCCTAGCTGACCTCAGAACTATTCCTTCAGAGGCCATACAGATGGCCATTTTGAAGAACTGAATCGACATATGAAATGTGTTAATTATTTGCTCTTTGGAAATGAATTCAAAGATGGTGATCAGGATGTGAAGAGAGGATTTTGAATATTAAATTTGAAAGTTATGTAGAGAAAATAAATTATGTCTTGAACACCTTGAAAAGTTGATTTTCAGTATCTACAATCGCAATTTGTTTTTGGATGTGTATGGCGATCCTTCTTTTATAAAGGCGTCTTGCACAGAGAGGCTGACCTCAAAAATTGTGCCGAGCTTTCTATCGATAACTACAGGTGAAGGGCTGGAGGCTAATCGAGTCAGTGCATTGAAGCTCAGTTAAAAGAGCAACACGCGGCGATAGGATAGGTTCTTGGTTCCCATTTAACTATTAAGTACACAGTGAAGGGCATAGTATTGCTTCTAAAGTGTACATAGACTGATTGCTTTCTGGTTTTTATTTCATGTTATTGGGAGTAAAACGCTTTCAAAAAGCATAAATAGTGTGATAGACATTGGTGGTGTTAAGAAGCTGTGATGTTATTTTATTTTTTGGTGATATTTGGTTGATATTGATATTCCAGTCTGTTAATTATCGCTTCCCCGTGGGTTCCAGCGTGCCCAAAAGGCAGCACCTGAAACATTTGCTCTTGCAGCCTATCGAATAGCCAGAGCGAAGAGATCCAACACAGCAGGCGAAATATTTACGAAGCTTGTGGACTAGAAATGACCTGTCTCTCTAGTGTGCGAAGAAGGAAGCATCATAAAACTCTTGATACTATCTCACTGTCGGGTACTACCGTTAAATGCCGTATCAAAGATATAGCAGATGACATTCTCGATCTAGAGATTTGAGAAACTTAAGGCAGCCCATTGAGGATACCTATGTCATCAGACGAGTTTACAGCCTGCTCTCAATGCAACCAATATATTGCATTCGACTTTATGTGCTTTAATTTAATGTACAATAGAATATTTTTACTCGCGCCTTTCGCCATAACCATCCGATCAGATGATGTTGTGGATCTAGTTCTAACAACATTCACTTGTAAGCACAGTAGGTTTGCTTTGGTTAAGCTACTGTCATGGAGTACTGATGGTTTGCCATACGTTGTTCAGAAGGTTGGAACTGTACATTACCTTATACATTGCATGACTGAAGTGTTAATTTTATTTTTAATCGAGCAGTGAACCACAGACTAAACCTAGCCCTTCGTAAGGAGATGGGCAGTGTGTATAAAGTACCTGTATCGCGCAGGAGTGTGTTGGTTACTTTGGTGGCATGCATATATATATATATATATATATATATCCCGGAGCACAAAGTTCTGTATCCACTTAGAGGTCCAGCAATTTTCTTGTATATAAGTGCGGCCGACAGCAGACTTCAAGTTTGTTATGGAGATCATAGATCACGATTTGGATATGCGAAGTGTATGAAACGAAGTCTTTCATGTTACCTTGTTTGCAACTGGCTTATGAAGGTTTTGCAAGCACCATCAGTATAGTTCATATGATGGAGCGAGAGAGGCTTTTGAAGCCCCTACAATAGGCTGTTGGCTGTCACTTTGCCTTGTTAGCTGAATCGTTCCTTCTTTTATCTTTTATCTTTTAAGCCCGTCTCTAGAGAAAGGTAATTATTAGAAAAAGTGTATCAGACCAGAAATGTGGGTTTCAATATTTATTATGATACTAGAGTGAAAGAAGGGTGATAGTTACTGCGAACTTGACGTACCTCTATGGTTCCTTGTTTTTGCAGATTCTATTCAAGCGCATACCGAGGACCAAAGCCCAAATTCCAATACTGTACAGTCAGTAAATGAAAATGGCAAAGAAGGCAGAGACGGAGATGAGAATGTAAAGTGCGCGGCAGTAACGAAGACTTTTGATATTAGGGATGTAGAGCAAACATGCAACGAGATCCTGGAAGTTGCTGCCGCTCGTAAAGGAGAACATGTTACAGCTGGATGTGCCAATGCTGACTTCATTACACAGAGCGAAAGACAGACTTTACAGGAAGCGTCAAAACTGATTCTCATCAGTAAACTACAAAGTGAGGCCAAGCTGCACCGTTCAGGGGATAGGGTAAGTAGACCAGTGTTGTCTAATGGGACAGCAGACGTTCCCAGATCTTCAAATCGAGAGAAGGGGGTGCCAAGATACACGCATCGGATTATTAACAGCGTTGGCAAGGTTGGTATGGAGTCAGATATGATATATGGTTACAAGTCTGAGCCAAGCGCGGCGTTAAATTCAAATAGAAAGTACGGGAATGTCTTGGACGTTTTTCCGAAGCAAAGACCAGTTTTAAATTCAAACCACTATCGAGAATATCCTGCTAAAGAAGAAGGTAGTTTAATGGCAACGAAGACTGGCGGAAGTTTGAAGTCAGAGACCCTTCCCGACTGGTCTGTAAGCCGTTACTGGACAAAAGGGTACAAAGAAGGTCATGGCACAACCGACAAAGATCGTTCTTGTGCACATGAACGAGGTCATACCGATGGTACCTTTTTAGGGTATCACAGCCCACCAGGTCACGTAGTCCCTATTCATATTCCAGTCCACCAACCCCGTGCTGAGGTTCAGGTCGGGAAACCATCGATGATGGTAGCTCCAGAGATGCATGATGCAAAAGGCTGCAAAGCAATGTCACATAAAATGCATAGCCCTTGCTCCCGAAGTTCGTCGGTCACTGTACCGTTATGTCGGTCTCCGAAGTCGTTGCCTTTCATTTCTGATGTTCGATCCCTGTCTCGTATCAGCGGGTATCAGTATGAGGAGAAGCCACAAAGTGTGTCACCAAAACCGGATGCTGTTCGTTCTTCCTTAAAAGTGGACCGAACACAGACCTCAGAACAGAGTAGACCATTTATAGTCCTGGAAAAAAATCAAGTTTTTGAGGATCAGCCCGCAAAGATTGACCTGCACTGCAGGAAGCCTGGTATCTTAGACAAGGGAATTTGTCATCGAGATAACCATTTAGATATAAGTGAACATCATCCTGCAGATATGCTTGACCATTATCATGTTACAAGTTACGTTCTCCCAAGACACCATGCAGTACGTGCGTCCTCCAAACATACACATAGTGATTATAGTAAGCCAGAAGTACGCATGTCTCATACATACGGTTACTATCCTTTGCAACCCGGTCATGTTCCACCACATGGCATCCCGCACCATGTACCCCACTACCGTTTTAACCCACATTACAAAGGCGGTCAGATTTCAGCATCACATTATTCGCCAGTGGTTCACATTGGAGATATCACAGACAGTTCAAGGGGGCATGAGACTGGGTCAGAGATTCCGAACTTGGCAGCAGCCAAATCTAGAGAATCTTGCAACTGTGCTCAGTGTTTCAGAAGAACACATCATCGGGGGTCTACTCATTACCTTCATTCACCAACGTCGGCACCTATTCAAGAGCTGAAGAAGATGACGCAGAACGAGGCCACCCAGACTTCAACTAGTGTATGCGAATGTGATGGGAAAGTGTGCTCACTTGGACCAAACGAACGGGGAGATGGTAAGTGTTGCAAGAATAGAAAGACTTGCAATGTTCGAAGGACGTTTACTCATGAACCGGTAGGAAGCCATATATGCCCCACAACAACCTCTCCTCGCCATCCAGGACGTGATCATCGCCCTGAAGAAGACCGAGAGGTAACTAAAACTGTTAAAGAGTTATGTGCTCATGGAAAGACTTCCTGTAATGATAGAAACGAAACTTTGCCATTAAGTTACAAAGTATGTAAAGTTGAAGTGGACGACGATTCTAGGAGCTGCACGACAGCTACTAATGGAGATACAGACAGCCAGAAGCGAGTTTTAGATACACCATTGTTATATACACACTCCCGAACTGAATTAAACACAAATCAAACACAGCATGTCAAAGAAAAGCAAACAGCAGCACAAATTACACCAGAAGACAGAAATGGCAGCATGGATGTACGGACACAAATTGGGCCTGTCACGGTGAAGTCGGAACCACTAGAATATTCAGGGGAGGAAACAGAAAGCAGGTTACAGCCGCTTTCCTCCGAGCAATCAGATGAAGTTTTGAAGTCAGTGAAGAAGGAAGGTGATGTGCGAAAGTGTGAAGACCATCTCGTAAATGCTTCTCCAGACTTGAAAGAAGATGGAAATGTTGACTGTGGGGCACCGCAAGCGTCGGTACAGTCGGACGTTTCACGCCCAGGCCCCGAAATTGATGAATGCCATGATGGTCGGCCAGAATCTATGGAAGCTGATGGTGATCTACCCGAATGTAGCGAACCAGAACATGTTGAGACGTCAGCTATTTCAACTGTAAATTCCTCAGAAGCAGTCGCGGAAGTAGAAGCGGAATCTGCGAAAGCGGAAGTCGAATCTCGTAACTATTCAAGTGATGACGTGTTAGTGTTATCACAAGATTCAACAAGCGACTCTTGCGGGAGCAACTGGGAGACACTACTTTGTAATGAAGGTACAGTGCCCTTGTCTCCGTCAAGAACGAGACCTTTTGTTTCAAATTGTTCAGCCTCCGTTACGAGTGTTTATGTAGACAATCAAGGGCGTCAGCACTGTGATAGTCAGATGGGTTGGAAAGACTTGTCACAAGAAGCTACCCTTAAACAGTCAGCAGGCCTGCTGAGGATATTCAAAATGAAGGACGCAGACATTTCAGCAACTAACGAAAAAGTTGCATCTCCAAATACTGTTTATCTTAGTGGGATATGTTCAACTGAAGAACAACATCAAGTGCCGGTCCGAACAGTATTTCGAGACAACAACCAAAACGAGGTTGTGGTTATGTCCGTAAAACCGGGAGTCCGAGGTGAGAATGTTGGATACAATAATGCTGGTTTTATTTCCTTGACCAGTCTTGAATTTCCTGAAGCCCAGAAAAGCAAAGTTGTTGAAGAGGTGCTGTTAAAGCAAGGTAAGTTTGTAAAAGGACGGACGTACGAATGTGACATATGCAGTCAATCATATGCATCATACGACGAAATGTTCGTCCATAGACGAACGCACAGACAGAAAACCCAAGATACCCAGACCCCTACAACTAAAAAGGTACCAAGGGTGCTCTGTCCACGCTACATTATGTGCAAATTTTGTGATAAGACCTTCCAAACATCTTCCGATTACGGCAACCATGTGGCTTTTGAGTGCCCAAGGGTCAGTAGGAAACCAAGCGAGGAGGGTGTTTCCGAGATTTCCTGTACTCAGGCACGATCAAATCTGCTTGTATCAAGTTCAAATGAAAGCTCCAATCCCACCAAGCCATCGGTATCTTCCAATACATGTATGCGAGAAATGCGAATCTCAGTAGCAGGAGAAGAGAAGCTAGTATCGGTGGTCCATCCGCTTTTACCCTCTATTCCAGTGACCGGAGTAGCAAAAGACTCTGTGACGCACAGTGCGAAGGGCCCAGTAGGAGGAGGAGCAAAAGTCGTCGGAAGGCACCATGGTCTTTTAAAGAGTACCACATCTGAAACTAGTGAACACGGCACTCGCAATAGTAAAGATCGTGAGGAAGTATCGCACAGTAGGGACATCTTAGAAACGAACCCTCTGCCAAGTATAGACAAGACATCTCAGGTAGTTGTAAGCAGTATTTCGGAACAAGTGCCTCAGAGTACAGATCTACAAGTTGCACCGGGCACAAAAGTAGCACTACAGCCCATGCTCAGTGCTCCCCCTTTAACGAACTTAGTTGTGGGAAACAACGTAATTCAAGGTCAATTGATTGTGACGTCAACGGGTACGTATCTACTTCCAACACAAAATGTCGTGTTCCCGCAGAAAAATGTCAGCGGTAAAGCGCCAGTCGGATACCGTCCCCTTCTTCCCAAGAGTATAAACGAAGACACTGTAGAAAATGCATCTGGGTCAGTAAACGTTAACTCTTTGCCAGTAGCAAAAGAGGTGTCTCAAATCAGTGAGCAACAGAAGACTCTTGACGGGAGCAGTGGTCGAAAAAGGGCGTCAAAACGTAAACATAGTGGCGATGGAGAGTTTTTTGGTCCAATAAGCACGGATGCAACAACTTGCAAAAGGTCAACACAAGGTGAACTGACTTGCTCGCGCTGTCAGATTAAATTTCTTAACAGTAATTCATACCAGTCGCACATGGATCGATGTGGAAATAATTCTAGGTACAATTTCCGGGGACGTAAGACATCCTATCGGGAATTTTATGAATCAGATGAAAGTGTTAGTGATGATTAGATCCAGATTCTTTTGGGTTACCAGATTTAATATGTATGAAATGTCGCGGATATTGCCATTTCATGCAGTTTCATGAATGTTTGCAGGGTAAACTATCCATTTCAGTGTCACTTTATCCTCGGGAAATTTTTTATTCCTGGGTATGATGTCGTTATATGATACTAAAGTATTGAAGTACATTAACAGGTATTGTTCATAGAGTGCGTGCTGTAGGCAGAGTGCAGATGGGAAGTGGATACGGAACTTTTAATAAACCTTAAGACCCGTTACATTGCCCCCCTTCCGTTGCCCCATGGACTGTAAAAGTTAGTATGTCGCAAAAGATTGTCTCAATGTTGTACAAGATGCTATTCTAACGACATGAAAAACCCTTTCCAGCCTTCCATGGTTTCTCAAGAAGGTTCCAGATTACGTCATACCTTAAGTAAGGCCTAGCGCATGTGCGAGAAAGAATTCAATTTTAGAAGCTTTGTGTGAGCTTTTTAAGGAGAATAGTTGCCAAACGCAATTTTGTACACGACATTTGTCACCGCCCGAAGGCATCTTACGCCCCGCCCACCTTAGGGATTGGGTATAGAGTAGTTGATGTAACTCATTGTTATATATTATTGATATTTAATATCACCTTCGTTTATTTTTATACATGCCAAGGCACTTTTATCAGAAATTAGGTAAACCTCTCTTTGTTGTACAGTATTTAACCATAAATGAAGTAAATGGGTTTATGGTGCTAGTAGAATTGTTCTAGTTCACACCAGATTGGTGATTTCTAAAGATAACACTAGATCGAGTCCACAACCCTGAAAAGTAACTACAGTAAAACGTGGGTGATCATAGTGTTTCAGCAATGACTGTAGTTAACGTGAAGGAACTTTGCGTCTATCTCCCTTTTTTGCGTTATATAATGGTATTAAATCTGAGAAAGAAGATTGTAACCCTCGTGAATCTAATCCAGAGCTGATACTTTCGCAATGCCTTTTTGTACCAAGAGAGCCATAGCAATTTTTCCTCGTGTTTCTAGTCACCTCGACAACTCTCATTCTTCCAACGTCCATTTATATAGTGCAGAAAGAAAATCACGTCAGAATTTGACACCCCGTCACTTTCTACCCATTCATAAGACTTTTAATATCCCATTTTGCGTTAAGTACCTTTAATTTTACCCCCCCCCCTCCCTACACGAAGACAAGACTATAGTCACGAGGACATTATACAAACTAATAGATTTGGATAGGTTGTGCATTGTATTTTCCACTGTTTGAAGACGTGATTGAAACGTCAGTAGGATCGTATCTTTACTCTTTGAGTGAGATTGTTGCTATTAAAGTGCCGAGTTATATTTGCATTAGTTAATACCGATACCTGGTCTAAGTAAGCTCAAGGCATGATTGGAGGTTAATAGAGAAAGTTGAATGAAGGATGTTGTCAGGGGGTTGCCGTATCTCAGTCAGTAGAGGCAGCCGAATCCTCTTGGGTGACATAATATCACTTTTCTCTAGTACCTTTTCTAATTTGAATACACGCAAAG
The DNA here is from genome assembly GCA_010016065.2 of Carybdea cf. marsupialis auct. non (Linnaeus, 1758). Lineage (NCBI taxonomy): Eukaryota > Metazoa > Cnidaria > Cubozoa > Carybdeida > Carybdeidae > Carybdea > Carybdea cf. marsupialis auct. non (Linnaeus, 1758). Next base: position 3,211 of record JAAAKL020010442.1, on the reverse strand, counting down.
AAGCAATTACAATGACTGTTGGTCCGCAATATATGTACCTACATAAGTATATGCGAGATGGCCTTCTTACTCTTTTGGCAGCCCCCCCTCCCCCGGGGTGCCCCGTTCGTGCGTGCACTCCATGCGATTGACCGCCAACTTAGGGCATAGAGGATTGTTAGTGCGAGCTACGTGCCCTAGTAACGTACGTAATATGCTTTCAGCGGAAGTTTACGTATGCTATGTGCTTGCCATAAGAAGTAAACATGTCTTCTTTCACGTGGATCATTTCATTGATAACGCATACGTTTTCAAACTGCTAGAGAAGTACAGGTAGATCCGGAAGTGTGAGACTCGATCTGTTTTGGATTTGAAATCACCAGTGGTAGTCTTGGCAGACGTTATACTATTTGACTAAGTCGTTCCTCGCATAAACATAGTAGTACTTAAAGAACTCTGCTTGATTAGTATACATATAGATGACAGTGAATATGAGCCTCGGTTTGAATACAGTAGGAGTTGCTGATTGTTGCAGGCTATGCTGGGTTATTGACCATCCTGCGTTTTAGCCTCGTCCAGTAGTGTTTTAACCGCAAAGAGGCTCAAGTGTGCGAGCCTGTTGGCGACCGTCTGGCTACCCGGACCGTTTAGCTACATTTGCCTCGTTCTCGCGTACTCTGCCTTATTTTCAACTAGATGGTCCAGCTTAACGTTTTGCGCAGAAATGGAAACGAGTTCTCTGAGTACTTACGACATAAACGATGTCAGGCGGAAACAATGTTTACGAGTCTGGTCTGTACTGGTACTTGACGTGACATGGCCAGTGGAGTTTTTCTACCTGGCATTCATACAGGTTCAACGTATAGTTGAAAATGAGGCAGTCTATGCGAGAACGAGGCAAATGTAGCCAAACGGTCCGGGTAGTCAGACGGTCTCCAACAAGCCTAACCAATTTTAGTTGCTGCGTTTCCCGAGTCAAAGCCAATTAAAGTTCAGGTATCACATCATGATTACACATATGTGGAAACTATTCAAACTTTCGTTTATTTCTCATAACTTGAAATGAGTAAGCAACTCACATGGTATGAAGCATGATCGAGCTCAAGTGTTCCGGCTTCTTTATTGTCTGGAACGAGGTTAAAACACAGGATGGTATGGAACCACTGATCTCTAAAAATAGTGTAGTCGCGAGTAATGGCCCCCATTAGTTAAAATAGCGCGGGAAAGTCCGCCATGTTGAGAAACATTGTTTATAAGCTTTGTGTGATGGGAACTGAAATGGCGTCGAACGACTGACCTCACTTTGAGACAGAAGATGCTCAATCCAGTGTTTTTTAGAGATCAGTGATGCAACAGGTTGATGACCTTGGTAACTATGCGGGAGGGGCTCAAGTAGACCATACGTTAGCCGGAGCAGGCTCGAGAGTAATATATTTAAGATGTGTTAAATGTGGTTGTAAGAATACTCTGTCATCGATTTACCAGTAATTTTAATGTAACATGTAACAGTTTTCCGTTGTAGGAAGCTTAACACATCAAACTCGGTACCTTTTCTGTGTGTATTTAGCGATCATTGTTAAGATGTGTACATCGTTTTATCAAGGATTTGGTGGTATGGCTCAACGCATGGCCTCGGATATCCTTGAAATTTTAGTCGCTTGAACAACAGGTCAGTTGTTGAATACTATTTGACGTTGTGCATTGTTTCTAACATCAGCAATCGACAAGCCAGGCGGCAAACGTATTCTTAAGGGAGATGAATGTGATCTGATGGAGGAGAAAGGGGTAAATCACTACCATAAGGGTGTTTGAGAATGAAGAATCATGAGAATTGTTTGGAGTTACTGAGAGTTATTGGGAATTATGAGCACCATAGGGAATTGTAGAATTGTTGGGCATTATCAAGAGATATTGGGAATAATTGAGAATTTTGGGGAATTATTGGGAATTATGAGCACCATAGGGAATTATACAATTGTTGGGCATTATCAAGAATTTCTGGGGATTATTGATAATTCTGGGGAATTTTTGGGATTTGATGAGTATTATTGAGAGTTATGGGGAATTGTTGGGAATTCTGAGAATCATAGAAAATGAGAGAATCGTTGGGCACTATGAAGAATTATTGGGAATTATCGATAATTTTTGGGAATCACTGAGCATTCATTATTGGAAGTTATGGAGAATTCTAACAGTTATTGAGAATCATGGGAATTTCACAGAAATTTCGGGATTTATCAGAATTACGGGAAGTAAGGGGATTTATTGAGAATTTTGAGAATTATTCGGCTTGTTTGGGAATCAATTAGAGTTATCAGGAATTTGGAGATTTATTGAGAATTATGGGAATTATTTGTGAATTCTCAGTAAACCGTTTGAGGTAAGTGATTTACCCCTCGAATGTGACTAGCAGAATGCGCGGAGATAAAGCAGAATTTAAAGGAACTAAGTGGCTTTTGTTGTGTTCTACCATCTTCTGATAAACTGATCATAAATTGTAAGGTCACAGTGTTAAAACCTCAACGTAAACAAGAGATACAGTGATACATTACAAGAGGCCTACTGAAAGAGAGGGAAGGGAGTCATGCGTGCAGATCGCTGTAAGAATGTGGGGGGAGAATAAAGGGGGTTAATCGTGGACAATTTGACATTTCTGGGCCCAGAAGTGAGGGGGAGAAAGTAGCTGTTGTTCCCTCATCCTGAAAAGTGCGGAAGACGAGTCCCCCCGTGCCCCTGCGATCTACGCCCATGAAGGGAGTAGAGCTAATTCTCAACAGAATAGGCATTATTGTTCGCCAACGCTTTTATTTCTGATTAGCAAATATGAAAGCCCAGAAAACTATACGTAGTATTATTCTTAGATTTTGGTTCCAACTGACATCGTCAATCTGGTAATCTTGCAAGACCTATCGAGGAAATGTGGCTCGTTTCCAAACGTAAACCAGTTTTGAATGTCCAGCTTACGGGTTGGTCTTCTTTTTTTTGTTTCATTTTTTTGCTTGTTTAATGTGTACCTCCAGTGGTCAGACTTTTTTTGGTATTTTGTTTATTGTACTGACCTGAAAAGCCTCCGTCAATTTTTTTTGTCGCACGTTGGGTGTACTTCACGTAAAACCGTGTAAAAGAGCTCAAAACTGAACTGCTGGCCGCCGACATGTTTGCCTCGTATTGAATTTTTCAGCATCAACAACTGAACCTCCCCGTTCCTTATAACGTCAAAAATTGCCGCGTT
>JAAAKL020010441.1:0-14359 GCA_010016065.2 Carybdea cf. marsupialis auct. non (Linnaeus, 1758) | reverse complement strand
AAAATACGGTGGATGATGTATCTACTGTCACAGATCTTGAGGAGCTTGTCAACATTTTATCTCAACAGTGCGAAAGGCCTTTTCATTCTCTTGGTGGGGCGTTCAACTGGTTGTTTGTACTTGAGCTACGAGAAAATCATAGGCGGCATTGCTCATGGAAGTATGACGTACCCTAGAGAGTTAGATTAATACATCCACACCATTATGCTTTAAACATCTAATGGATGTAAAGCACAACAAGTTAATTGCTGTCATTTTCGTGTTCGTTTAGTTACCACATCATCATATTTCGTTACCATTGCTCAAAGTTCATCAAATTTGACTCACGCGTTCTAATGATGGTATGATGCATAGAAACGTAAACAAAGAAAGACTGGACTATCACCTATGTTTCATATTATTTGATAGAGGACAGGGTCTGAGCTGTTCGTAGCAGTTTGTAGAGGTCTCGTAGCGGTTGTTGTCAAGAAGGAAAGCCTGGCAAAAGCGGATTCTCATCCGTGTCCAAATAACGAAAGCATTTGATAGTAAATGTAGAAAGATTGTGTGCCTTTATGTAAAGGAGGATAAAAAATACCTCACTCAAGAAGTTTAATATTTTTGCGTTTTCTTCCGTTTCAGGTATGGTTTTTGTAGCTGGGGGATACGATCGTAGTGTACATAGTGACCGAGCGTCTGTGGAATGTTACAATCCAGACGCAGATCAATGGACGTTTGTAGCTGAATTAGAGAAAGCACGGTCAGGGCTAGTTTTGGTAACGTTAGATAATTTTATTTATGCAATTGGAGGACGAAATCGGGGAAATGACCATTATTTCAATCTGTGTGAACGCTATAACCCAGCGACGTATCAGTGGACAGCAGTTGCGCCAATGAACACACCTAGGGCGTGGCCAGCAGCTGGCGTATTAGACGGCAAAATTTTTATTATTGGAGGTTTTGATGGCGCCAATAGACTGAGCAGTGTGGAAATGTATGATCCAGAGGACGATTCATGGAGGCATGTCTCAAATATGAACATCTGTCGTGCTGGATGTGGAGCGGCTGTGGTTTGACTTTAGATATTTTAATGAGTTTGAACTGAAAAATATTTTCAAAATTGCTGTTACCTTTTATCATTTCATTGGTTATATAATAACATCATGTCACAGGTTGATCTCTCTTAATATATTTATTGTTGTTATTATTATCTGATTTAATTGTTCTGTATCATTATATGTTGTAAGTTTCTATCTTTTGTGTAGTTTAACCTTTAAATCTATCACTATGCCTGTGTGGTTTCATGCACAGTAAGAAAACGGCTTAGCCTGTGCACAGAAAATTTTTACAACTTTCATCTAACGTGGGAGAGAGACGACGCATGGTTTATATTTGTGGTTTTAATATGAGCAGAGGACACAGTACACGAAGCGGACAACATATTATAAACTACTTTTGTTTTGTTGCATTACCCCATAAAGTTTTCTCATGTCACTTGCCATGGTTGCAAGCAACTCCGGAGTAATATATCAAGTCATTGTAATAAGATAAAAGGCTTTTGAAAACACAAATTGTCTGAAACGTCGTTGTTGGGCAGGTCAAAATTTGCCTGTATAAGTGTGGCTGCATACCCATTTTGATTTCGATGACCTCCGATCTAGAGATGGATCGGTCTTACAGAAGCAATAGTTCTATCGTATGTAAGCAGGGCTGGTTGCACAACTTCTCACTATTTTGGTATTTCTGAGATACAGATCGGTGATGTTTCAAACTAAAAAGAGACTTTTTTATTTTATTTTTTATTTTGGTCAATGTGAAGAAGGCAAAAATTATTGAATCGTAAATGTAACTAAATGGGTTTCCAAATAAGAGGGGATTAAAAAGTGAAGTGCCTACGGGTGGGCGTGTATTAGTTACCTAATTACATACTAAAAGTCTAGAGAAGTTGCTGTTGTCCGTTTGTATAACGTCACATTTTGTGATAAAGTTTAACTTTAAAAGACTCCTTAGCTGAAGGAGATTCGAATTGTTTGCGGCTTCTCTTGCTATGATATTTTGGAATGTAGTATGAAAGACGTATTGATGTTGGCAAGTTTATATCTGCTGAGCCCCATCGCGTAAATGGTTGGGGAAAGGCATCCGACTCGGCTGTTGCCCAAGTACCTCCCTTGAAAAGCCAATGAAGGGATTTGGGTCAAACAAGAAAGTAAATACAAAATAGAAGGCTAGAAATCTAAAATACTTAAAACTAAAATGAAAAATTATAAAAATTATATTTCTGGCACGAGGTAGTTACCTTCTTGTGTACGGGAAGCAAAGTTATCTTTGATTTTGATTGCTCTTTGAATATTTTTTACTGTTAACTTTTCTGCTTCTTACTGACTCGACGTACTGCCACTACAGTTAGGAAAGGGTTCTGACTTTCATTTTGCTTTCATCATTCGGCTTACCTTACCTTTTACCCAGAAATTTGATATTCCCTCTTTGAGAGGTCTGGATTGGTCATGAACCTGATTGTGCTGGAGAGTCTCCCATGATTGATAGTCACATTGCCCCGTTAATAACGATATAAAGTATGCGTTGGTTTTGTTATTTTTGATGGGGCCTGAGTAAAGAACCTGGTAATAACCAAATTATTGTATGTGAAACTTTACCAGTACTATATCAATAAGTGATCTCCTTCTCCAATCTGCATGTATCAAACTTAAGCATGAACACATTTCTCCAGTCTAGAAACCCCCGTACCTCCACCCCCAGTAGCTTTCATAAGAAAATTTCTGCAGCAATGAGCTCAACCATTCTCAATTATTGTAATGTAAGCGAATTCTATCCTCATTATACAGTCTCTCATAGATAGGTAGTATTGCTTTGAAGAATCTATGTATAGGAATAGGGTTGAAACGGTAATTGTAACTATGTAAATACGATGTGTGGAAGGTTGGACTCGACCACACGGTATTAATGGGTGATGTACAAAGTGGCTTGCCTTTCACAAAGAACAATCCTTCATATTTTCATTCCATAGCCTGTGTCTCTTAGAAACCCTAAGCTTTTGTGCTTTTAGTGGTGTTTGCTACTTAGTTGATGGTTGACCGTAAACGGCCACAATTTTGTGAATTCCAACTGTGTAATGATTTTGGTGTCTTATCCTTGTTTATTGCGTTTCTTCGCAAACGAAGGTAGAAACCAAGTTTGTTTGTTTTCGATGCGGCATAGTGATGTTGCTAAGAGCCAGTTGCTTCAATTTTAACGAAAAAATAGAGCTATGGATGCAGATGAAGTATACCTCCTTACTATGCTGTCAAAAGGTGCGATAAGTTGACTTCCGACTTGTCAGTGATCAGTAACGTACTATGCAAATCAAACGTTCAGTTAAAACCAGGATACTGGTAGAATTTGCCATGCAATACACAGTGCCCCTACTCGCCTTGTAGCACGCAAATGAGAGGTTGAAGAATTGCTACCCGAATTTATTTATTTCGGATGATATTGGTTTGTTATTGCTCGTTTCAACCCGTATTCGTTTAACTTCTTGTGATAAGTGAGTCTTTGTAGATACTTTTCCGAGATCAAGTACGGAGAATTTCCTTGGAGAATACTCAGAGAATATCTTACTAATGTTTACAAGAAATTCTCTGGAATATTGCAATTCATTTGACAGGCGTGTATAATACAGAAACCACTCTAGTCCACGTACTATTGTTATCTTCAATAATCATGCATCTGAAAGGATACAGTTATAAAGCACGATTGATGTTACCTTGAGAAAGGAGGATCAACAGCTGTCAGGGGTTTCGCAGTGTTCATTCCCTTGGCAGTCAACAATTAAGACATTGGCATTTCCCGTGAAAATGATTTTCTGCAGTGTTCAAGACGCATGTCCGTCCCAATCTCACCAATTTCTCAAGCATTAGTATTATCGCACCTAATGCAGCTGCAACTATCGGACTAACTGTGATCTTCATCTCCCTCAATCGTGTATATTCATCTTTCAAAGGCATGTACATTTCCATAATTTTGATTTCTTTTCGCAAGCTTATTTATAAACAAATATGTTCATATGAATGATCTAGTCTCCTTTCTGGTTCTGCATAAAATGAAAATGCCAGGTTGTCTAGGCTCAATCGTTTTTGCCACTGTGTGTCGTTTTTGTCACACAACGCCAGGATCTTCACTTTCTCGTTTTCAACACACCTCGAGGTTTATGGTCATACTATAACGTTGCTGTCTCAACCAGCGTCGGGTAGAGTAACTCGTTATCAATGCACAAGTTTATTCTTCACTTCTATCTATTGTAGGAACTGTGAATTCCCTCGCAGTTCCACAGTTACCCTCCTTTTTCACCTTACATCATTTCTGATTTATACAATTCACAAATAGATCAGATAACGCTCAATTACAATAAATAAATATGATAGTCAAAGAACAATCAAGGAGAGGTTAAGATTCGTGTGTTAATATTTGATTGGAAATTGGTATTAAGACAAAGGTTAGAGGAAATCGTACATGCAAAGGAATAACGTATAGTGCACAACCCTGTAATGACTATACCATCTAGATGATTTGTAAAGATTATATTTTGCACAAGATCGCCGATATACAAACCGCCCCAAATTATCGTGCCGCCTTTTATATTCTCTGTTTGCGAATTTTCACACACAATATGCGAGACCGTTCTGTTGTATTTTCATTTTGCTACGCATCTATAAGAGGAAATTGGCATTATCTGTCATCAAAGGCGGAAAATCATGGGAGCCGTTACATTTTCCGCCTCCATCCATGATTATTGTGCTATATTGTTGTGCCTGAGGCGGAAAATGTTGCTTGTCAATAAGTTTAACTCATTTTTACTCTTCGATGCTAGGCAAAGAAATAAACAAATCAGATCGCAAGGTAATGTAAACAATTTTTTACAGTCAAGATCTCTCCATGCTGTTAATAGACGAACTCAATTACTCTATCCAAATATCTCGAGTAAATAATATATATAATAATAAATATACCTCTTTCTAAAATATGACATACATGTAGTCATCTCGGCATATGTGATGGATTGTCCCTCACAAGTAAGAATTCAAGGTAGCTAGCAGTTCTAAGTTACGTATTGAGTTTAGAACATTTAGATACTTTTGTGTGGTACAGGACTTACTACATTGAGTTGCTGACTTTTGAGCTGGTGATACGATACGATCAGCACGATGGAGGTAAGAAAGCTTATCAAAGCCTCATAATGATGATGAGATTCGAGTGCTAGAGTATTAGCAATCTTCAGACAAACGTGTCGATGGAATGTCCAACGTAACTATTGTTATGAAAACCTCCATAGTTCTTGTTTTCATCCCAACAAGTTCTTACGTCGTCAGCTATCCATTCTTTTGTATCATGCTACCTGATAGCGACTTCTCTCGTTTGTTATTCTCAAGGATCGCCTCCCTCCTTTTCTAAACTTATATGTAATTCTCAGAAGCTTCTTATAGGCTGTTCCTCTTCTTCGCGGATCTCAAGTCAAGCTTCCCATTGCCAACAGCGAAAAGGCGTCGTCACAAATTATTCGTGACTAGCCCCCAGAAGTTGAAATAGCGCGGGAAGGCCTGCAGTGTTACGTAGCATTATTTACCAGCCTGTTTGATGGGGACTAATGCCCAAGTAGGCGTTCAACGACTTAACTGGCTTTGAAATGGAAGATGTTCTATCCACTGGTTGTTAATAGAGATCAATGCTCCTCCTCAACTGGCCTCCTCAAGAAACAATACTCCACAACAAGCAAAGGAATGATAAGCCGTCTCTCGCTGTTTACAAAAGAGAGAAATCACCAGCGGAATAGCAGAAGAAAAAGGCGGAAAAATATATCCCACCAGATTGTACTGTAGGTTTCATCAAAGCGGATGCCATGCTAAAGACCGTGTTTCAGCTACGTTTAATGCGTGGCATCATCAGACAACTGATTGCTTTCATGTGGTATATCACATTTCTTACGTGTGCAATATAAGTTACTGTTGTGTGATTGTATTTTGGGTATGAGTCGAGTAAAGAAATGGATCCACACTTGCTGGAAATCGCTCTCCGTTCCCTATGGCTTTATTATAACTTGAAAATTAGATTTATGGAGTAGTACTTATTTATCTTGCTACACAGCAAACAGTCAACGTTGTTTATACATTTCATATCAACGATGATTTTTATTCGAGTCACCGTTGATATAAAAGGGCCAAAACTTAACCTTTGCAGAAGCCAAGTGGGTACCCGTGAGAACGAACTTTGTATGACAGAATGTGCGTGTTTTGGAAGTAGCCTTGAATGACACTTCACTGTTGGTAGGAATAGTAGTGGTGGGATGATATCGCTGGGAACACTAGCAGTCAATGGAGAGTCTATCTACATATTAAACTAGTTGACTGTACTTAACTTCCGAATCTTCACAAGGATAGATCTGCAGAAGGTTCTATTGGTTTCGGTTACACTTACGTACATGACGAAGAAAACATCTGAGCACTTTTAACAAAAATATTTTTTACCATAATTTCAATGACATATTATGGGCGTAACAAGTACTTCTCAGAGAAGTAGCCAACGGTATCAAAAAACTCTCTGGTACGGTATTATGAAACTGTTGATCTCTGGCAAAATCTTACTAAACAGAGGCAACCTAATGTCTCTCGAGGCCTCCGTACTTTTTTCGGTTTCTTATATTAAAGAAAAATCAGCGCATGATCGGTAGGCCAACACTAACCATGAGTTATCTTTTCTGATAGCAAATTGTGGCAGCCATGAGTAAGGAAAAGTAAGATCTTAGGCAAGTAATGGACATATTCGCTCCTGATATTCCTCTGTATTTGCCTACATCTACATTTGTCCGGCAAGCCAAGGGTTGCCGATTCCTTGACTGCGGCTTTTAAAAGTTGCTTCTCTCAGTCTACTTCTACCATGCTGCTGTGCTGTGTGTGAGCTTTCTCTGTTTGTGAATTGTATTTCTTTCCTTACTTACCCATTTTGCGATTCGGCTCCGAGATGCCTTGTATGCCTGTAAGGTCTTCTGATTCATCAAACACAAATGTTGAATTAAGAGCAACAGCACTCGTTAAAGAGCCGCCTTAAAAGCTTTATGAAGTGTGGGCTTCTTACAAATGTGAATGAGTCCAACCACAATACAGATAAAGTTATTGACGAACATGGAATTAGGTGGCCAGTTCGTAAAGCCATGTATTTCTTGACGTTTATATAAGTCCTTACAGAGGTTGAAAGGAAACTCTTACTGTCATGGTCGTCACTGAAAGCTGTCCTGAGAGTTTCATCACAACATACTTCTCCATAACAGGGTTCAATGGTAATTTGTTCCTTCATTACCGTGCGAGCAATACCTCGCACAATTGTCAACATGTGTGCCTTATCACATGTAGCGAGGCCAAAGCAATAACGATAAGAGTAACTTGCTTCATAGATTTTTCTTATGGTTTACTCAATCTACATTTCATCTGAGGTTATGCTGTAAGTTTTGAGACATTAATAACCTCAAAATTTGGTCTTTTCAATTGTAGAAACTCCAAAACGTGCTCTTTAACCTCTCTTTATCTTTTCTCACGTTTTCAGTCAGCTTATCCGGTTTAGGTCTGGTGTTTGATACCTTGATTCTTCCTGTAGCTAATTGACGGCAGGCTCCCATCTTTCACTCATCGTTACGAAAAGTTTACAAAGGCATGACATTGCCACACCTTGCTTTGGGGTAATAGATAGGGTAACACATTGCACGCAATCTTCTTACTTTATGGCCTTATGCCATAATGACCCAGGTGTTACCAATAATCCGAACGCAAGCATATTATTTCTTTAAATACATCAGATAAGAATTACTCCAACCGCAACTGTCTCACGTTCACCAACTTTTTAAGAATCAAATTCACAACACACGGGCAAAAAGGGATAAAGAGGTACAGAGTCAATTAATCGAGAACACGACAGAATGACTGAATGGGAGATACTAGAAGAGATTATCCTAAAACCGGCCAAGCTCAATCTTTTATGGAATCCACTTTAATTACAAAATGGCTATAAACGACACTTACGTAAAAACTACAGCCATTACACTAACAAAATAATTGAGTACAACCGTTAGTATTAACATTCATTTTAATTCACCTAGATGTGCTACTAACAAAGTAATTGATTTCCTACTATGGAGTCTCTCCCCCTATCTCTCTATTCGGCGCCAATTTTCCTGTGCTTGCCTATAAAGTACTTTTTACGGTTTACATGCCTTACAGCTTAAACATACTGTGTTGTTTAACCTGCATTGTAAAAAGAAAAGAACATGCAGTCAAAGAACTAAGACAGAGTCTCCATCGACTTAACACGTATTGGTTAAAAAAGAACGTACTTCGGCAGCAAGTCCTCATTAGGATACCGATAACGAGAGGCTGACCAGTGTTTCTTAACAATGATAAACAAATTAAAGTCCGTCCTACTGAAAATCAGGTGCAAGCAAAGAGAGCGGTGTCACACACTGCAAACTTCCACAGGCTAACAAGTTAGAGATTACCTTGTAAGATGCCTACAATTACGCATTAAATATCTTCTACTTCATCCACTAGAAACATAGATCATATGTAATTACCATGCCAGTTAATGCTACCAATAACATGACACTGGTAAAACTACACTTAACTCCATGAATTTCATCAATAGATCAGCATGCAGAGTTAGACCTGAGCACCAATTAAACTTTGTTTCTTAAACGCTTTTATTGCCAGAAAATGCTTTTCCACTCCCTTTTTGGTGGCATACTCCATTTCCAGCGTAGCCTTTTCCACTCTTGGCATAGAAGAAGAATTGAAGTTACCGTGAATTGTTAGTGTTTTCACCATGCCAGTCCCGTTAGCATCTCATGGTAGGGGAACACAAATATGTACTGATTTTTGTACATATGGTGGCGGAGAGGCTACCCGAGCAGCGATGGTGTTCCGTATAACCAAAGTAGAACATTCTTATCCATTATCGGAAGCCAATCTACTAAATTGGAGACAATTCTAACTTTTGCTGTGAGGTCAAATCCGGATGCCAAAAGTCCACAATAAAGATCAATCGGAAGGAGCTTCCGTTATGCCATACTTCGTGATCAAAGGAGTCATCGATGATAATAACTTTGCCTTCTTGCCAAGTTCTGCAAATGGAAAGTCATTATAAGAAAAGACGATAAAAAGGCAAATCATGTCAGTACCAATATGCATAACATGAGATTCCTAGCAGCTTGGAAATGGCGCATGTTTACAACAATGTCGTCAAATTGCCAGGTTACCATGACTTACTCAGTTGATCAAACGTTTTAGCTCAAAAAATTGTAACCTTTTCTCGTGTTGTACATTTCAAGGATGTTGGTTGCTTCCTTATACCCATTTAAAGAGTGGGCGTGGCTATCATGCAACATGAATGAACAAAAATAGCTTTTCAAACTGTTAAAACTTCAGCGTGAGATAGCACTAAGTAAATTGTTCAGTAAGTGTCATACAGCACCAGGCTTATCGATATACATAGTCAAGTACCCAGTCCAAGGCGTTATCTATCTCCTTGCAATGATGCAATGAACTGTAAGTAATTTTACTTTTTATACACTAAACTGCAAAGGCTCGTAAAAATATCGCGCCTTAACGTGGCCTCTATATTCTGAAATCACTAGAGACAACATCATGTGATGGCATTATGACTACCTTACACTCAAAAACGTAAGGTATTCAACGGCATTATGTCAAGCACTTATAAATTATGCCGTCGGTGAAGCTGTCTCTGCTTCACTTTTCTATTCAATTAATACCATTTGTTTCGCCTACCTATCTTGGCCGTTACTACAGAAGGTACTCTAATCCTGGTCAAGACATGATAAAACCAACGCACAATGCAAGAAAGGTTCGTGTCAACTGTAACAATGGTACACATCAACAACAGAAGAATCAATGGTCAATAAGTAAATGATTTGAGGATTTAAAAGTACGGAACAACCGCATAAATTCATTCTTGCCTCTGTCAACTATTGTTTTATACACAAACTAAGGTAGCTAAGGTATTTCTTAAGTTAGTCCATAAACATTTCCCGAAAAAGTACCACTCAGAAAGATCTTTAATAGGAACACGGAGGGTCAAGATTACGTATTCTTTTATACGTTAAAAGTATTATTATTCACCATAACTCTAAAATTATGCATCAAGAAACGAGGTTATAAATGGGATGCCTCAGTGCAAGGGATAAGAATAACTAATCTCAAGAACGTAAAGGTTTAACTAAGGGTACTGTTTATCATGGTCGGGTAACCCAGACAGTGTCGGGTAAGGAGAAAGTATACATCGACTCGTATACTGCTGAATTTGAGAAACACCCCCGTACAGTAGATGACGGTGGCGACGTCTGGCTCAGTGGCATTTATATACTTTCAAATAAACCTATGTATGAAGAAGGAGGCTCTAACAGAGTCAGGGGCAAAAGTTTGCTATAATCCGCCAAAGATAGTGTCATCTTTTCCATCTAAATTTTATACAATTACCATCACAACTTTCTCAAGGTAAACCCTGCGAATAAGAATAATACCGTTTCACTGATCCACATCTGATTGCCACTCCCTTTGGAATTACCAATCCCAAGTGAGTACGCAACCGACAGTTAGTGGGACCAGTATGGGGCCATACATGGGTACCTGGATGCATGACGGAATATTTGATCTAAAAAAGGCAAAAAAAAGGAAGACATTACTAGTAAGATATAATGGTACTGAACAAAGACAGGATAAACGACCAATTAATCATTGATAAACTTGTGGCCTCACGCGGATTTTTGCAAAGCATAGAATCGAGGAGGAGAACACCCTTGTATACTAACTGGATAAAACTAATCAACTAAACATCGCTGGTATAAGATGTCCTTTGGAGTCTTACATTTAAGCACGGCACTGCCAGTTTCCAGTCCCTGTTGGCATGCTATTACTCTAATCAATAGCAACACAACACAGAAGCATCCAACATAGATCCCCTATCACGTGTCGAATACCGAGTCATGGGTAGTCCGCATTAAGTACCCTAGCCAACAGCTACTTTGGCATTATTACCTGTGTTTCAAACGTCACTTATATGTTACGCCAATTTTTTCCATGTTTTCCATAGTCTTTCCTTTTTAAGATGAAACGTGGTCAAGTGTAGCAGACGGAGAGTATGGTGCCTCTTCAAACAATCTCCTTCTTCGAGTTTAAACATTTGGAAGTCTTTCTGAAAATTAGGCCTATAAACCAGACTGGCCCTGCAAACGTGGCTGCTCGACGATTCGCTCGGCACTGCTAACTGCAACATCGATAGTTACCGTTTCTTCTTTTACAAAATGTACAAGCAACATTGTTTGGTCAGTGTCAGGAGCGTCAAATTTGGCAAAGGCGCGTCAGATTTGCCAAAGGCGCGTCAGACGCGTGGGCGCGAAGGCGCGTAAGGCGCGTCATTTAGCACACTCATCAGTTAAATATGCATAGCTGTCACAGACCAAAACAAGTTACTCAAGATCGGCTTCAGGGCACACGAGTAGTACTGAATTTCACATTCGATGGAAGAGGATAGAGAACGAGTGGTGGTACAACTCATTCCTACTCTTACTAAAAATTTCACAAACGTAAAACAACTACCAGGGAAGACTTCCTAGCCCTTTCCGTTTACGGCTTTTCATATTATCTCCCAGATTATCCTTTCCTTCATGATAACCACCCTTGCTAAACAAACAACCATGACATAGAGCCCATCGTATGGCGTATCAGATTCGTGAAAGATGTGAAAAATATACCAATAATGTGAAAAAATCCATCGAAGAGAAACTGAAATTGATGTTTACACGAAAAATAATGTTGGTATCTGTTCTATTTTGATAACAATTTCTTATTTAAATATGCTAACAATTGAAAACTTCATGAAACCCACAAGGAGTATATTTCCCGGAATACGCTAATAACGGAAGACAGTTTATCATATCACTTATCATATTTACATACCTGGCCCCTCTTACAACCTGCAGCTTCAGGCATTGTATCAATCAGAGCACATGTCTTCGGAGTCCTCCTACAATTGCTAAAGCTTTTCCTGCCTTGTTGGTATAAGGTAAACTGTAGCCAATCACCGGTCTCCCTAAGGTTTTCTTCTTCGGGAAGAAATCCTCCCGATTTCAAATCAAGGATGGCAAGGCCTTCATCGCGTATTGTCTTCCAGTTAGCTTCCAACGTCCTTGAGAAAAGGAGAATGGGGATAGAAACCGATTTCTTAAGTTTGCAATATATCTTTCGTAACAAACTCAAACTAATTCTCGGGAATGCATTCACATGTAAACAGCTTAAAATATCTGCACAGCTCCAAGCATCTGAAAGAGACTCCTGCTGCTCTTGCTGCCGCCTCTGTTGCTTTTATTTCATTTTTATTGGCATTCGTAACAACAAAACAAAACATCTTGGGTAAATCCATCACATGCATGCGAAATGATGTGGTGAAAGATCAACCAAGAGAATGTTAAACTTACTCTTCTTGATATGTACAAGCGATGAGGGAAACAAAAATCAGGAGACGGGACAAGCTTTCAAGATCGCTCAAAACAGTCCCAGAATATTGCTAACAGAAAAAAATTAATCTCTTTTCGTTCTACAATAAAATGAATTCGTTCCCTTGTAAGCAAGCACAGATAAAGTGTGAACTTTTCACATATATACCTTATTGCCTGCAAATGTCCAGACTCTTCCGGTTTCCACCAAGGTTGGGCTTTTAGTGGTGTATTGGCATTATAAAGGGATCGTTGCCATGCTGACATAAAATGCCCTTTTTCTGCACCTTTCTCATATACGCGCCATGCCTGTAAGCAAATAAACAAAACCACATGAGAAATTTTAGGAAGTTATGAAAGATTTTTGTTGCAGAGGGCTTGATGCATCCAATATCTAAGTCTTGAAAAGTACTTTAGTGTTTCAAAGTTCGACACAGATTCGTCCAGGTTTTGGTGTCAACTATCACAAGAAGACAATTTTGTACCAAATTTTTCCAGCACGTCACGCGGTCAACTAGGAAAACGTTCAACGAACAGTATTCGCTCACAGCTGCGAAAACAATGACATGCGAGACAAAAATCCTGGCGTGGATGCGTTCACAAACTAACCAATCAATAGTTCAACATTTCAAACAATAATCTACATGCGCTGGGCAATTTTATGAGAATTCAGTAATGCATGTAGGCCGTTCCTTAAACTTGTTAAGTACCTAGCTCTTAAGAACAGACGACAAAGATATACATATTTGTCAAAAATACAAGTATAACGTTTACAGTCATTACACACCACCTGTGAAGATTCTGGGAGGACCGGGGGGATTCGCCCCCCTCACTTTCAAGATGGGGGGCAACAGCAGCTCTATCCCCCCACATTGCGGTTCAGAAATGTCAAATTGTCCATGTTTAATCCTTTTGTGTCCCCCAACATTCTTACAGCGATCTGTGCCCATGTTACACAGTGTTTTACACAATCTTCTTAGACAATGTACAGTGGCAATTGCTGGCTGAAAATAGTTCCCTTTAATCCCTCCATACCTCACTGTGTACCACCCTGGCGTAAGATCCCAGCGTAATCTCTCACAACTATGGAATGTAATCAGGCCGTTCACTGGCGAGTCTAAGTTGTTTTCACCAAGAAAATTTCTTAACCCAAACCTGTTCCCAGAATTTGCCACGGATATTTACAGTCAAACAATAGGTCTGTGCAATTCATCGATTAGTACCTTTTGTGGTTTTCCAAGACGACTGTAAGCATCACCAAGATGGTAATAAAACCGAGCGTGATCTGATCCTGGATCACCACTGTTAATCCCTTCTTCAAGATATGGAATTGATTCTTCTAATTTCAAGTCAGATTTTAAAATGAATCCCAGGTGCGCCTTTGCAAATCCATTGTTCGGCTGAACGTTCAACACCTGTAAAAAAGTATGATTGACACCTGCACTATTCCAAGATAATCAACGTTACTTGCTATCTCTTTCTTCTATAACGCTTATAATGTCACAAATTCTGCATAAACCAGTCGGGAATATAACATGAGAAAGCAATAAGTAACCTAGGTAACGATGGGCGTGGGCTTTCGCAATTAACAAAAACGTTATGTGTGTTCGACAGGGCTGAATACCATGTTAGTAATTTTGTTATAATGTACTTCAGACATCAAACCCCAGAATTTGCTGTAATATCACAAAAATTTACCTTACGTGTAGTGCATACGAAGATGTCTACTAACGAAGGAAGCGTGTCAGGACAATTCCCCCCTGGTCAATTCCCCCCCGGACAATTCCCCCCTAGACAATTCCCCCCTGGTCAATTCCCCCCGGAGGATTCCCCCTGGAC
>JAAAKL020010439.1:0-14361 GCA_010016065.2 Carybdea cf. marsupialis auct. non (Linnaeus, 1758) | reverse complement strand
TGACAGGGTGAGGCTTATAATGCTCTCCTTTTCGCCTTTCGGCTAGTCAGTTGTGTAGGCTGAAAGCAAGAAGAGTAGGCACTCCACAAGCACACACAGCTAAAACTACTTGCGCGTCACACCAACCATTTTAACACACAAATACCCTTATTACATGCGATAAGACGTTTGTTATGTCACATTTATTTTCTTGTCTTTAAACATGAAATTAGCTGAAGAAAAGGTCTACAAGACTGTATTTCTCGCTTTTACTCCCAATGCTTTTTCAACACCTTGTTCTAATCCTTGATTTCAATAGTAGAAAAATTGCCGTCGCTTGCAAGCCTACTCCGCCTTCCTTTGGCGCATACGGGTGTTCATGGTTTCGAGGCTGTGATTTTTGGAGCCTTGAAGAACGAAATAAATATCCGTCTCCAAAAAATATAGTGTTGAATGTATTTGTTTCGGTTCTTTGCAACGACCAAGCAACTGTGAAGCAATTGTAAGCGACGTTATTCAAATACGAGAGGAAGTTAGGTTTCTAATGGCGACTATTCTCACTTCTAAAACTCAACCCTATTTACATTTCCCAACCTGTTATCGAGAAAATGACAGAAAGGAACTCGCAACAAATTTCAGATTAGAACAGGGAAACTAAAATTACCCTATGAATGTATTTGTAAGTCGCTATCAAGCACTTTTGCTTCTCTTTTGGTCGCTTCATAAACGTGTGACTGTTTGTATCTTTATTTTCTGGAAAATTACCAGGAACAGGTTATTGCCTCGCACAATATCAGCAATGAATAAATTGATGTATGAATTTTATGTGTATTTGATCATGAATGAAATATTATATTACAGTATTTTATTAATCGATAAGAAGAAGATGTCATGTCGCGAGTTATCAGTAGTTGCTGTTTTTGGTTTGTTTTTCGATGTTGTCGATGCATTGTGCTGTTTAAGGTTTCCTAAACGTAAATTAGGTCACCATAAATTGCTCCGATACACTAGATTTTCATAGGACTCTTCTTACTAAAACACACCTTGACATATTGTGTTGTTCGTTTAATATTTATTGCATTTCTCAGAAGAACATTATCATAATACGCTGCCATGTTTGTGTTACCATATGGATTGGAGCGTCGTTTTCTGACCATTGCTGATTTTGTAATCAGAGAGAAAGAGAAGGTGATCCTGTCATGTTTAGGTTTCTGTCCGTTTCGTAATAAGTTGAGGCATGGACGTAACATTTACTCCATTCTAATTCTCGAGTTCTTTTATTCTGCCCTTCATTTGTTACATCATCACCGATTTTGCTATGCCTCGGTTAAAGGTGACTACATGTGTTGCTGTAAACGATACCCAGTAGTCATTAGCAGATTATCTCATTTAGTGGAATATCGATAAGGGATGTTTGAGCACATTATCATTCTAAGCTTAACTACGTTTTGTCACTCAGATACGTTGTCTGTATCCTGGCTAAATTCTCAAGATTGAAAACCATTGAATTTAGTATTTACTACCAACAGTATAAAGGGTAAGGCATGTTGCCAAGTTTTTTCATTGATTAGCTTCAATACTCAATACTGGATGGCACGACTTGGGATTGTACACAGAAACTACTTACGTCAAGCTACGGAAGACCTGTCAAGCAAGCCCGTTCCTCAATCATTCAGACTGATGATCGTAGAAATCTTGGAGCTTTGCAATTCTCATAGGCTAACAGGTCGAGTTCAACTTCCTCTGCTCTGTTGTTGCGGCCCTTAGGTGCAAAGCCATTCTGTTTGCACAGCCAAAACACTGTGCAATGAATAGATGTCTTTTCCTTCGCCTAAAATGGAACTTGCACGGATAAGTTAACGTTTAAAGAGTGATTTGAGAGGGTATTTGTGGGAAAGTCTTTCTATACCAAGTTTAACTGCACTTTTTCTCGTAGATCAAAAAATTAAAGTTGCGGAGTTGCCTCAATTTTCTTTTGTGGTACCGACTTCTTATGGTCACAGCACCTACACTACGTCATACTTACCAAATTTTTCTCTTAAAATTCTTCCAGATGTATCAACTAACAAAATCTGGTTATCACACCCACACCCTCCCCGTCCTTGCTGACATATTACATTCGTACCTGAAACAACAGAGACACGTTTTTTAAACGCAATGCTGAGCGTCTTGATTAAACGAGAATCGTAGGGCGTTCACTGTGCGGCCATGAAGGGCTTCAGTGTTACTGAAGGGTGTGCAAAGCTTTAAACGCATTCCATTGTGATTATTGCCATTAGAAATTTAAAGTGAGCATTAGTAAGGCTCTGTAAATTCTACCACGCACTAAGCTCTCATGGTAACTTGGAGCATATAAGAAATCCAATGTTTTGTTATGTTATTGCCATCGTTATTACACATTTCATCTTTTAAAACTTGAATAAACGGTTGAGTGGGTATGTTGTGAACAATGGCGCGTGTCCTGAGCACTTCAGAAAACAGGAAATATCGCCTTTAGTTTTTACGTCAACAAGGGTGGTTCCTTTTTATAGCTCTTACAATGTCTTTTGATCATCATTTGACAAACAAAATTGTTTTCTAATCGTTGTTTATGACTGGAGCTATAGTTTGAAGTCCTTTACAAGTGAAATTCTTGTTAGATTTGCTCTGCAAGTTTGGTAAAATAGACTTTTCGTTTTCTTTTTGCCATTTGAAAGTTTTTGTGTTTGGGAAAAGAGTATTTAGTGATTAAGGTTTGCCAGCACAAATTGCTAAGATGCGAAGTAAAGAAAAAGAACTTCTAGAAGGTACTGTTTAGCTGATCTTCCTCTTCGTATAATGATTAATCATCCTACCGTAATAAACGACTTTAGGATATTAGATGAGAGTATCAATCCCACGTACTCGCGAATTGTCAAATCTCGCTCGAGCAAGGATGACTTACATGACGTCATGATAATGTGGTATTTGAACTTATTACATGAGGTACACAAATCCGATGGTATTACGTTCCAGGTTTTGAGACTTTTGTTGGTTGAAGGAGTCAATCGTCTTCCTAAAATGAAAAAATGTTGAGAGGTAACTGACAGGAGATATCTTGCTATTCTTGAATGTGTCTGATGAAGCACGTTTCAGTCAGATGTTTGATCAGAAGATTTTGTTTTGGGTTGACAGTACGACTACTAATAATACTGATAATAATGTTCATATATCGCCCTATTTCTACTAGAAATCCAACGATTATTGATAAAACTGCTGAGCTTGTTAACTGTTTCTATTTAAACGGAACTAGTTTGCGCTCTAAACTTTTTGTGTCTAAAAATTTGGGCTCCAATACACTGGGTTGGAAATTTTTGCAAAAATTTGATAAACAGTGGGGGAAAGTTTGCAGAAATGAAATGAAAAGGGCCCAAATATTTTGCTGAAATTTGATAACCAGGGACCAAATATTTTGAAGAAATTTAATAAACGGAAGTGGGAAAGTCCAACCACAGTCTCTTCACTCCAGAATAGCAAGCCAGGCTAAGGCGTAGCAAGTACCCATTCAGGTTTATTTTGTGTATAATACTTGTACGGTTTTGAAGTATCAGTTATATTTATAGAAAGGGAGTAAGTAGTTTCATACTTCACTACTCCAAATAATAATAAACGGGGGTCCTAATAAGGCCAGAGATAAGTGGAGATCTAGAATTTGATAAATGTCCTAACGCTTAAAAGACGCCAACGAGAAAATACGTTGATTCACTTAACACTTAAGTTTGGTTTAGTTTTCTGTTTAAGTTTAAGTTTACTGGTTTGGTAAGAAACATAAGCCCTACACTAAAAACCACCGGCCAGGGCTGCATCCAATCTCTGAAAATCTTTGGCAACTTCTTTTCCCCACTGTTATGGAGCCTATACAGTCCACGCGAGGAAAAATGAGGAGAGTAAAACTCTAAAGCTAATGGCTTGGATGGTCCCGTATCGCAAAGATACAAACTTGTCGCACTTAAGAAGGCTATAAATATCCTGAAAATACCTTAAAGGTGCAGGTCACTGTCGTCTGTGTAACCATGTTAGCTGTAATTCACCACATAGCCCGCTCAGCTGATCGAAAAAGTGAGTTCTCGTACATCGAAACCAACGACATAATCCATCGTGTATGGAATGTGTCATGTATTAATGTTCCATTTTTGTAAAGATACTATATACATATATATATATACTACTTAGTATATAGTACTTATATATATGAAATGGCACTAATGATGAAGCTAATAGCAAAACAAAAATAAGGTTGCTGGTGGTTGGTGAGAACTCGGGATCGACTTTCCGAATTGTCGACTTTACCATTGCACTATTTAGTGCAATCGTAAAGTCTTCGTTTTCGGTGTGGGAGATCCTAGGTTCGAACCCCGCCAGCACCGTAAGCGCTTCATGTTTATTGAGTTCTATTCTATGTTTGTTCCTGACTGCTTGTGTGTCTGCCTGAGTACTTATATATAGATATATAGATATATTTATAGATCGATATATATAAATATGTGACCCGTAAGTCCGAACCCCACTGGTGACGTACTTTCTGTTACTCTTATTAAGTTATCGTATTAAAACAGATTACTCCAGATCCTCCTCAATGATGATTATGGATGTTAACCATATATGTATAATATAAACGCTAGCTAATATTACGTTGAAATAACCTGCAAATGTGGAACGGTTAGCTTATAGAAGGTCCAACGAACAGTTGCTTTCTTTGAAGATTGCCTTTAGGCTAATTAAAGACGGTATTACTCATTGTTATTAAGTAAAATGCAGAGAAATGTCATCGAACACATTTGTGGCGTAAATAGCATCTTCTTCGTAGAGACAATAATTTGTTAAAAAAGATCTGCGCTTCTGATAATACACCGACAAGCAATAAAATTGATACACCAAACAAGAATCTATGTTTCAGACAACGTTTTGTCTATAACTGACTAAAAAAACTGTAGTCACAGAGACCCTCTTTTTCTTTTAACTTGTTTCTAAAGCTGATCCATTTCTACAAGACATCCATGCTAGAGATGATGAAGAATAGATAACAATGGGTTACTCGATCACAATCGATTACTTTAAAGCAAGCTTGTTTATCAATAAACGCGTGGATCAGTGTAACTCTCTAATGACGTCTGTGATCTAACGAAATCAACATGTTTTTGTGTTCAAGAATAAGAGAGTGAACGCCCAGTTCCACCTGATCCTAAATTGCTTTTTTCTTCACACTTAGATTTCAAACATAAAGCAGTGTTTGAGATGATCCACGTATTCTTTCAGTGGATATTATCAATAAAACCGTTAATTAAGCCCTTATAACATCTTCATTCAGTACGTTACCACCAATTCAAAAGATTGCAAACAACCCAGACAATCAAGCAGATAGTAGCAAATAACTTTTCTCCGTTATTTTGTGATGTGGGTATCGATGTTGCCCATGTTTAATTTTCACCAAATAACTCTCAGTGAGATTGTGATACTGACAGCTTCAGGTGACTGTGAAGATATCCGATGCCCTTTCAGCGTAGTTGAAACGATGGCTTAGCCCCATGGGGTACTGGTGGCACTCCCAAATGCTTACATACAAACCTTCGTAACAAAGGACATTAGACACTAGCTAGACCTCAAGATTAAGCGGAGGGCATCCCAATACAGAGATATCTGGCCACGCCCCTTCGTAAAAACGTTGATGAACGAGCAACACACTTGCTACAGTCAATTGAAATCACGTCAATTCCAACATCAATTAGACAAGTTTGCATTACTGATGTTTACTAGGCCCTTTCTTGAGGGGGAGGGGGATGAGGGTGTATAAGAAATGAGAGGTATGTCATGTGACCACTAACCGTCAGTCTTTAACCTATGCGTACTTATTTATTGAGTATTGGGTCTTTCATAACGTAAAGGTCACTGAGTTGTTCTTCCTTATCTGTTCTATGCTTCCAAGTGTAGATTTAAAGTTTGCGATAAAAAAATCTGATTGACCCATGAATTTCGTATAATAGATTGCTTTACAGAGCCCGGCAACTTATGCACTTATCGTTTTCAGTTGTTTGTCAGTTCCTACTCTGCCAGTTCAGTATACCTACAAGATGGGACATGATTTTACTGAATGTTTGTGCCAACGCAGAATTGTACACAAGAAATTAATGGTGTATGAGGCAATACTCGGAATTTGAATAACATAATGATTTGTCTATTGTTCCATAAGAGTAACATGACAGGCGGTTCACAATTAGGAAATTATCTTATTTTCTAGGTTTTAAAAACAACGGAAACAGGCCGTTATAGTCCAAAATGAGAATTAAGGCGGCCGACCTGACCGCGGACACTGTTTTGAGGAAATGTAGTGCTGAAATCAATATTTTTGTCGAATGCAAGCCGCTATTTTCATCTGTTAGGTCTGACAATGAAGAACAGTTTTGATTCATCAATGATTTCTATTTGACGTATATACGGGTAAATTTATAAACATGTCTACTTTGCAAACAACAAACATTGTCGGTGAGTCAGATACGTTGGTAAGATATGCAAATCCTTAATAAGGGATGGCCTTTGTAAGTCCTTCCTTTCTACTACAGAAGCTTTATCTGTCATGAATTTGGATCATCTGAAGGCGATTTCTCACGCAGTACATTAATGATCTTGCTATCGGGACAAAAAATGAAACGAAAGATTCATGCAAAGAAAAGAATGCGTGTCCTAAATCCAATTGCCTTCAAATAGTGTAAACCCTCTAGTCTATAGTGGTACAACCATGAAGACAGATTAATAATAAATAAATACTCGATAGCCAAATAATCTTGTGACCTAAAGTTGCAAAGAATACAAACAGGATGAAAGGCAGTCATAAATATGATACGGAATACTAGTTTATCGAGTTTTATTAAGGGTAAAGAGATAAAATCCCTCGAAATCTCATCAGACACGTTGCCCCTGAAAAATAAATTGTAAAAGGGCAAAATAGCAAGCCTTAAATTTTCTTAAGTGAAGAAGCAATATGATCCATCTGGTATGAAAACATCTTGATTAACTTTCTCTGGAGTATGGGGGTATTCTGTTGCTAAATGGCGAATTAGATAATTATCACTCCGTTAATGATCAAACAATTCAATTTAAAGTAAACTTCGATAATCAGTGCATGACCCGCGGAAAGATGTTGGAAGTGCACTTCAGTTTCCATTCGAGATGTTACATTTAGATATATGTGATGCTACAAACCCACTTAATACTCTGTCAAGTTCACTTATCCTTAACATTTGAAATGACTGAGCAACTCTGATGCAAAGCCAATGTAAACTCTCCTGACGTTACTGGTCATACATCTAGTGCTACATTCGACTTAGTTATTAATAAGGCTGTGGCGTTTGCACTTTCATTTCAACTACAGGCATATGTAAATGGGTAAGATAGGAGTAGGGACTATGTTAATTTAGGGGGGCACAACGTTTTTTAGCTCAAATATTAGATCAGATGTTTTCAGGCAAATTTGAATTTCGTACTTTCAAGCTAGATCGTTTTAGCAAAAAACTGAATACCGGCTTAGTGATCATACGTTACACATATCTTACCCGAATATAGGTGATCTTTCTACCCGAATTTCAAATTTCCGGAAATTTGAGGACACAGTTCCCTCCCATCCCGCACGTCAATGTTCTTCTTTAGTCTCTGTGCTCAACAGAATTAAAAGGACATTAACCGACGAGGTCTGGAGTGAATAGGTGGCAAAAACATGATTCCCATTGCAAAGGTTCAGTCTATTACGTAAACTTCTTTTAGTCACTCCTGCCTATAAATGTTTCCTTGGTACCATAGCTCTTTTTTATTATTTGTCATTATCATTTTCCGAACTGAATACTCTACTAATACTGAATTACGAAGTTGAAAGGGCAGATGCAATTAAAAGCGAGAGAGTCCCAGAACTCCACAAAATACAGCTGCGAAGCAATACTCCAGTTAATTTCTGAACCTTGGTGAAAGTAAATGTTTTGAAACGTAAAATTCGCCAAAATTTGCTAGTCACAGCTGATTTGATAGATGGATACATAAGTATAAAAAAGAAACAATTTCAATTAAATGTATCGAAAGAAGGCAAAGTCTTTCCTGGGCTGTTTTCGCCATCATCTGTGGCTGTTCGTGCTGTCGACGTCTCTATCAAGTATGGCTTTTTCTGTTGTGGTTTATCGTAACCATTACATGATCATATAGTTGTATTTATACATCTTAAAACGAAGACTTAACTACTGCACCAAATAATGCAATAGTTAAGTCGACCATCCAGGAAGTCAATCACTAATTCTCACGACCACCAGCAACCTTATAATTATTGTTTCGCTATTAGCTTCATCAGCACCATTTTCTATGTAAATGTATTCAGACCTGCCCGCTACTTCTTTTTACAAACCAGCTCCACAGAGACAGTTTCGTCGGCATTAGTTCTATAGAAAACACGCGATAATGTCAGGAACCGATCCTTTATTGCTTTTTTTGTCAGTTCTCAAGACAATTTCAATTCCATTCATTTTATTTCTTTGATTTTCTGTTTGAATTCTGCGCTTGGGTCTTCTAACCGATAATGTCTGGAGACTACTACAGAATTTGATAATAGCAATGGTCTTCTCTTTTAATTCTTCAGTCACCGGAATTGTGTTTTTAGAAGCGACCTCTTTCTTTATAAAAAGTATCCGATTTATTAAAGTGATCTCGCACCATAAAATGGTTATACGAGTAAGACGAGATTATTGTTGCCAAAGTCTTAATAGTTTCCTATATTGTCATGGATTCTTGATAAACAATGAGGGTAGGATACATCCTCACAACCAAGTCAATTCTACCTTTCAAAATAATAACATACGTAAATATGTCACTTTATTGGTGGAAAATGTTTGTCTATGACATTGTTTGACTTTTTCACTATCGCATTACCGCAATCAAGTTTAATATGGCCCAGTATACGAAAGAGAGGCTAGTCTTCAAATTGGGTAGTGCTTCATGTCGATGTTCGCCGGTTGGGTACTTAGAACTCTTGTTGCGTCCAAATAAAGGGAGTATCTCATGAGCGGAGTTCACCTAGATCAGTTAGTAGCGTGCACACCGTAAAGGCGTGAGTGAATCCCGTTGGCGTCGTACTTTCTACTTTTCTAGTATCTGTTCAAATAAACGCCAAACTAGATGCGATGGGCACATGGGCGCAGACCTCTGCAAGAATTGGGGAAGGGGTGCAAATGATTAAACGTGGACAATTTGACATTTCTGGACCAAAAATGGCAGGATAAAACAGCTGTTGTCCTCCCATTCTAAAAAGTAAGGGGGAGGAGTCCTCTACGTTCCCCCAGAATCTACGCCCATGGATGGGCATAGAAAACCTGGAAACATGCAACAGAAATGAGCAAATGTCGAGTTTTCCGCACGCTACAAGTATAAAGCTGAAAGTCATCTCCCGGTTTATGAGAGAATCAGAATAACAGTTATTGAAGTTTATTCTTTGAGAAAGATGAGATTTCTCTTTGATGGCGAGAAACTAGATAGCAATGTATTGCCTTGACAACTGTTATTGCAAAGTCTTCTGTCCTTTATCTGTCATAAAAGGAAAGGACAAGGCAAGGAAAGTTAGAAGATCAAGTGAATTCTCAATGTGAGCATATAATTCTGCTTAAAATTTTAATTGCTTTTTTTGTTTTTTGTTCCAAAACTTCAAAGTTTCAAGAAAATAAATATAAGCATACCATGGTTACATTTTTCATTGTCGGTGGATGACAGAATAACCAGATGAAAAGAAGATTTCCATTCATATAGACACCAGGGTACGTTTTGTAGAGTTTAAAAGCAACAAATGTGTTATTTAGTAGAACTCAATTTTATTGTGGCTCACTAATAATCGAACATTCCCGTCGAAATTTTTCAAAGAAAATTGTTTTCCAAAACGAATTACAATTTTCTCGCTTTTTAGTACTAGGGTAGAAATTTAGATTTAATAATGTGTTATTTCTCTTTGAAAATTACTGTAAGAACAAAAAAAGTGATTAACATTCAATTAAATACAAGCTTTACATAGTTTTCATTTTATAGTAAAGTAGTAGTAAATCAATTGCAATAATAATGATCAAAATCTGACCTATGATTAATACAAGATTGGCCTCTCCTACTTAAACATTTTGTTTAGTGTAACCAGGGGTACGCTGCAGGGGGGCATGGGTTGCCAGAGCTCTACTTTAATTTTCAGACACAGTTCTAGGAGCTCTGAAAACCTAGGGCGTGGTTTATGCTTTCGGTCACATCCAACTAACCCTCTCAGTAACTTTTCTAATCCCTACCACTGGGCGAAACTAGTATCCAGATATAAGATATATTAAAAAAATATCAACATTAAAAGTGTAAAAGTTACAGTGAGTCAAAGATCTAAACTATTCCTTTCAATTGCAATCCATAATAAGCGATCTATGTACCTAACGTTGTCTTATTTTAGAACAAAGCGATATACCTATGAATCAATTGTACTAGCCCTCCCATTATACCTCCATGAAATCTCCCTTCACAAACAAAGTTATGTTTGTCTAATAGAACAGTTGCAGTTGCAAACGACATTGGATAATATAGTTCTTATGCTGTCTCAAGAAGATAATCTAAGAAATGTTTCTAGAGGAATGTTATGTTACGTTTAATGGCAGCGAAAAGCACGTTTATTGAGTAATTTCTACGAAAAAAGATCATTTCCCATCACGAATTCGATTTTGATTTGTTAAATCAACTGCAGTTGTATAAAACTGTGGTTCTGACCCTTTTTGACGACTCCTTCTTTTTAGGAAATATCACTCGTAAACCCCCCCGAACGACTTTGAGCAACGTATAAAATACATACATGCGCGTTATATACATGTATAGGGGTTCGATTAGTAAATTCACTAACAAGACATGTCCATTGCCTTTTTATACAGATCCTATACATGAAACCATGGTCCCGAAGAGAGGATTTTAACGTTCCCTCTACCCGACAGTTATAGGTTACGGACCCTCAGACATTGTTTGCGGAACATGTTACGTACGGACGTAAGGTGGCGGACCACTGACGTAAGACATTCACTGAAGGAGGAGACTGTTTATGCACTCCGCTATACTGTTGTTATGAGTCTCAGTCCTCGGTGATGACAATAGTTATCTTTTCAGGTACTTGAGCTGAAGTAGACCCGAGATATTTCTCAAAGTTTCTTACTTATTTTTCAGACAAACTGGACTAGAGTAATATCAAACCTTCTTGCAGAGGACATTACGAATATTCAAGATCGACAAACGCACCTAAATTCATCTCTCATATCAAGTAGAAGGCTTACGTATTGAACTTCTTAAACTTCTCTGTTTGAAACACTTTCTCGATGAACTCATTCCATACCTGAAAATCTCTTACAATTTTGACGATTGAGCCCTTGCTTCTCATAAACCAGTTTCTCTTATGAGTACACGAAAACACAATTCCTTACGCAAGTATCGTAATTCTTAGAATAATCAACAGGTAAGTTGATATCGTATCATGACAGATTGCGTATGTACATACATCAATTCATATACGCAATCTCCTCTTTCGTGATCAATTTCTTCCCAAAAAGAAGCGATATTCAAGTTGTGGATTAATTACTATCTATGACCATCTCAAATTGGGCTCGTAGCCAAAATAAGCTGTTTTATTGATATGATTGAATTAGAAGGATAGGTGAAATATATACTTTGTATCAAAACTCTGTAAATATCTTTCGTCCCTTTACTTGCATTGGGACTATGCTATAAAAAAAAATCTTAACGGGGGTATTCGAGGAGTTCGAGAAGGGGTAAAAGTTTGTCGGGCACAATAGTGCAAAAGTTACGTTTTCTTTTGGATTGACAATATATTGGGGATATGCAACAATATCGAAGGTGCAGTAGCTAAAGTGCTACTCTGTGGCTGCGTGTCTGTTACGAAAGCTCTGGTATCAATAAGATAAATTTCTTCCTCTAGCAATGAGGCAAAGCATTCTTATTATACTCTTCTTCACAGCCAAATTGGTGAAAATGATCTTGAAATCGGAAGTATAGTTCATCAGACATGGCCCTTCTCTACCAGTTCATCTGCTAACACAGATCAACATGACATGTTAGTTAGTTAGTGTCTTGGTGTTGTTGTTGTTTTTGTTGTTGTTGTCTTTGCCCTTTTTTAATATAAACTAACAACGTTGTAACATTCTCAGTCTAACATGCCTTGTACATGCGAGTGCTTGATTTTACTTAGTCGATCTATGTCAATAAAAAATGTTGTTGTTGTTGTTGTTGTTATTAACAGCGATCGTACTAGCTGTCCAGCTCTCCAACAAGTAATAGTCCCAATTTGTTTAACGAATATATTAAAAAGTGGTCACCCTTTGTTGGTTGTCTGTTACAGTGTTTTTCATCATATTTCTTATCATATATGAATGCACTTTGCCTTTCCTGTACCTAATATTAGATGTAGTTTGTGATTATTGTGGTGAGAATACCAGTTTCATAGAAGAAACGACTGACCTAGCTATTTTGGACTATTATTTAAAGCTAGGCGTTCTTTCTTGGTTTTTTCTCTTCTTTACTTTTTACTATTCCAGTTTTCTTGCTTTGTAATCATAGTAACCCCACTGTCCCCTCTGCACTGATCGAGTGACAACAATGGCAATATTTATAGGGTAGAGATTGTAAACAACAGAATAGAAAAATGTATGATACTGACGTTAAAAAATGATAACCATTACCTGTAGCGAACAGCGTGTTTTGATGGAGTAACTCACAGTAAGCAGGAACTATAGAATAACCTAAGTTTGCATTTACAGTTAACTGATTTTTTTATGGAGAAAATACTGCTTAGGAATATAAAACCTTTGAAATTCATTACAAAACAGCCTGAATGTCTCCTAATTATGAATTACATTTTCTAAAAGACAAAATCTCTTACGAAGATAAGAGTGAGAAATCGGGAGGATACTCTGTTTCTTTCAGAAGTTGAGACATTCTCATTTTAGGCTTTATTCGAGATCCTTATTACAATAAGAAGAGTAGTTTTACTTGAAGTTTAACGTTATCGATTTAAATCGTTGAATTGATCACACTTATGACAAGTAGGGTGTACAAATTTCTTCACATAACCCATCCGTAACAAAGTTTGTCCATGAAAGTGTGCCCTATTTTTGTAACACTTTAAGGAACAATATATATCACAGTCACATCACAGTGGTTTACTATCATCTTTCGTAGGAAAACTACTGCTACAAATTTTCTGTCCTTAGCGTGCCCCAGAAACTTCAGAGCAGTTGACAGAAGCTAAGGTTTTAAGCAGCTTTACAAATCCACCTGTCAAATTCTGTGAAATGTTATTCGTTCAGAGTTCGTACAATAAACACACATGGTCAAGTTGATACTTTTAGTCAGTTTCAGCACTTCGCGATTGAGAAGGTGTTGAGTTCGTTCTAAACTTATGTACCATAACTAGCAGGTTTGTAGCAATCACGCAAAACATCTGAGAATTTTTGAAGTGTCTGTTGGGGCAATAGGAATAACTTCATTTCAATGGCGTGCATCGAAGCAGAAAGGAAAGGTGTTGAAACAGATCTCTTGTTGATGAGTCAACTAGTGGCTAATAATTTGGTAGGGTCGACTTAATTGAAGTTAAAGAATAAAAGTTGTCACAAGAAGAACAGAGAAGAAGAAAACTACAATTATCGTCTTGCAAATTTTACATGTATACTTAAAGAAACATTCCCTTTAGCATTGCAATCTAAAGGGATTTGTAAAACAGCCTATATTTCTTTCAGGTTTGTTACTTCTTTCATGGTTAAGATATCAGTGCATCTCTTTACCTACAACGGGTTTTGAAAATTCTGCAACTCTATTCCATATTTGCCTCATTCATAGGTATAACGAATCAGTAACAGCGTCGACACTGGCACTGCATACCTCTTGCATTAAAAGCCCAGCAGGATTCGAACCTTAACATTTGGCAATCTGAGACCAGTAATGCATTTAGATGTAACCCGTTGATCTTTCAGGATCCAACAAAAATTACCTTTTAGGCACTTTGTACCGATATTAAACCCTATCTTCGTATGGTTTTTTCCCTGCGATTCTGCTCGAGAGCGAGGACGTGAGACTGTGTAATGTCACAACTTTTAAACACCTGGTAGTAGCGTTTGTAATGATTTTTCCGAAACGTTCGATCCAATTGGTGTAGTTTTCTACGTAGATGTTTAGAAGAAGGAGGTTGTACACATGAAGAAGGTTTTTTAACCGAAAGCTTTGCAGCGAGCCTCTAGGCATTTTATAGTTTTTATATATATATAAAATGTGCAATAGCAAAGTCGACAATCCGGCGTGTCGATCCCGAATTGTCACTAACACCAG
>JAAAKL020010438.1:0-14361 GCA_010016065.2 Carybdea cf. marsupialis auct. non (Linnaeus, 1758) | reverse complement strand
GAGTGATGCCCTTTCCCAACACGGAGATATCAGGTTTCAAAGTTTTGAATCTCTCTAACAAAACCCTATTGTTTAATTCTGGTTCCTAACTTAAAGAACCAAGGAATATTAACCGAGTTTTCACCGGAGATTTTTGAGATTCAAACGCCTCTAGTTTAAACACTATATACACTACAAATCTGCAATTTTGGGAAGCAGCCTATTCCAAACTTGCCTTTTAATATCTGGAGTCAAATCGTACTATTTAAAAATTTTTTATTTGTGATGTCACAACTTTCCCTCCGCATTTTACTGGATGCTGTTCAACTTTGAAATCCGGTTAGTAGGTGATATGAAGTTATTAATGTCGTTTAGTTTCTTTTTTGGTGTGTGCCATAAGATTTATCGACAGCTGAAACTTAACAAAAATTAAATGATATCACTAGGAACGAAACTTTTTTTTGGGTAGGGGGTAGTTAGTGAGCCTGCGCTCCCACTAAATTAGCTTCTTTCCTTACCGCTAGCTTCAGCTCTCTTAGACTACGCACATTTTCTTACATTTTAGGTCTTGCATCCAAAAACGCCCTGCCCCCCTATGAAAGTCTGACATAACAAAACAACCGCCGGTTATGCGGAGCCTACTTCATGGCTGCTTATCATCGGAATATAATATCTCCAGGTCCCACAAATGTGACCACACCTTTATTTAGACTTAGATGTACTTGACAACAGTGACCCTTTACGAGGGCGTACGTTGGTGGTGTTCGAAACAATGGTCACAGCTTAATGATTTTCTAATAACAAACAAATGCGAACTAAGCCCTTCCTGTCCTCCCTCACACTTCAATGAATAACACCAAGCTGTTCTGTTAATAATGTCAGTTTAATATTGTAAAAGTATCTACGGGCCACTTTCTCATTGGAGAGGATGAAAATCTTTGTAGTCAGCTTTCCTACCGAGCTCGTATTCACTTCGAATTAAAATAATCACGTGCTTTCATGCGATAGGAGCAAAAACAAATATTAAAATCAACAGTAGATAGCATCGATTGCTTAAGACTGTACAACAAAGAAAAGGGTACAGTACAAGTGGCGGTCGAGCCACGTACAGAGGGACCTATTTGCCATTTAATAAGCTACGAAAAATGAGAGCTTTTAGAAGAAAGAGCAAAGATAGGCACATATTTGTTATAATCTTTAACAAGGCCAGTCGCCAAATAGGGGGGGGGGAGGTGGGCTGAGGGTTAAGGGATCAACGTGCGTCACTATTCACAGCTTTTACAACATGACTTTGGTTGCATAGCAACATTTCAGCAGTGAAGATTTAAATCGTGTCTTACTGTACTATTCATATCACTAGGAACAAGGACTATCCCATTGTAGGCTTTAAATCCGTTACTCTTCCCACCACAATCGAATTATCAATTAACTTACTTGTCGTATTTATATTGCAAGCTGAAATTTAACATCCCTCTGTAATCTTCACTTGCAATCCTCCGAGATTTAGGATGTCCGTACTTCGAGGCAGAACTTGATCTCCGACGGCCAACTGAATCTGTTTCGAAGACCTAGTCAAACAAGAAAGGGGAAAACTTGAGGGTAAAATATGGTATCGCAAGTAGCCGAGTTGTTATTGTATAGTCCAGTGTTTACTCCAACCCGTTGTATCAGTTGACGACGATCTTCGGAGGGCAAATTCATATTTTGTCACAACGGTTGTTTTGGCAAACTCATAACGTTTAATGTGTT
Source organism: Carybdea cf. marsupialis auct. non (Linnaeus, 1758) (assembly GCA_010016065.2). NCBI lineage: Eukaryota > Metazoa > Cnidaria > Cubozoa > Carybdeida > Carybdeidae > Carybdea > Carybdea cf. marsupialis auct. non (Linnaeus, 1758). The sequence goes on along the minus strand of JAAAKL020010438.1, from coordinate 12,633 downwards.
TACATCTTTCACAACATAATATCATAAAGTCTTTGCTTGAACGGTCATAAAAATATAAATTGCTGATCACAAGACGGAAGGCTATTGTCAAAAGTGCCTTAAATAGTCTTCTACGACGGGAAGAACAGGAACGCTTGTTCGTAAGACTGAAAAGTGCTGTACATTCCTACTCCTTATTTTTATATTAGGGGATTTTCATCATTTAGAAAAGAATGAATTAATTTGCATCACCAGCAGATAAGCAATAAGCAATCAACTTCTAGTAAAAATGGTGGTACCAGACCTCATACTTTATATACGTTACTAAATAGAATATCAACAGGCCATAAACACCACTTGAAGCCTTACATGTGTTGCAGTCTTTACATGGCTTTGGAGTTGGACAGGAATGATCTCTTGGTCAGATTAGTGCTGATGTGTTAGCAGAGTTTCAGTGGAACGTTTCCTAATCTTAACCAACCACCAACGACAAAAGTAATGGATGGGTCATGTGCTATGCCGCAACTGCATCCTTAGTAGTGCGATGGAGAGAAGATTACATGCGAAGCCTCAAAGAAGTAAAAGAAGGAAAGACAAGCTCGATGCTTTGAAAGAAGAAAAGAAGTTTGGGGATATGAAAGGAAATGCGCACAATAAGCAAAAGTCAAGGAAAATGAGGCAAAAAATCTCCCATGAGGCAAAAAATTGACGAAGAAAAAGTCTTCAGGTCTTCTGGGTCAACGCAACCGAGGGAGACGTGAAGACCATGGTCCCTCTAGTTTTTTTGCTATGTATCCAAATCTCACTCATATTGGTCAATCCCTTATTATGTTATACTTGCCTCTTCCTATTCAAAAACTGTACAGCGATCCTCGTCTTTAGAGGTCCACTGCTACACCAGACAGTACAGTAACCTGTCCGAGTAGATACCGATACAGGCTGGCATTGAAACCTTCTTAGTGTTACATCAGAATAGCGGATGGAATGAAAACTTAGAGAGGACTCAGTTGAATGCATATCCGGCATGTCACATACCTGCAGTTTTGTTTGTCGTAAACGCAATAATAAACATGCAATACTCAAAGTCGACAGCACAGGACAGGGCAGGACAGGACAAAGCCGTAGGAACGATTCTCCGGAGGGGGAGGGGTGGCAGGCTATTATCTAGACCAACAAAATAATTCCGGAAATAGATAAGTAATAATACTTCGGCTAAGAGTGGAGGCTACGTTATTTCTGCTTCCAAGTTAATACCTCTCTGGCGGATATACAACATATTTCTCCATCACCATTCTCAAGAACAAATAAATAAATTGAAGGGGCATCAATGCTTATTAAAAACACATAACATTAGAGTATTTTGTTGTATTTTCTTGCAAAATAAACGTAATATTTTTCTTACAGTTCTAAGAATCTCAAGGCAGAAGGGCTTTATCTTGTGAACACTGTTTATGGCCTGATCTTGCCAGCTTGCACTTTACACTATCGGCATCATTTACTCCAGGAAATATTTTCAAATCAAGAGATTCACAACATTACAGTGTTCCCCTTTAACACCGGAGCCGAGTGTATAAGGACAGGCTAGATATGTTAATAATATAAATACCACAAAACCTGCACAACTGATAGTTATCTAAGTAGAAAAAAGTGGGAAGGCCATATTTTTCACGGCCCTAACAAGCAATGGGAATCCCTTTTGACACTACATTTTAATAAAAGCTGCCCATCAGGCCCGTAGGCGGCAGCATACTGCTGGGGGGGGGGGGGGGCACAGTTCCTGTATTTTGTAATAACTTCTATTATGCAAGAGGCAACTAATAGACTAATACACCTGCAATTGAATACAGAGTCGATTTAAATGCGATTACCAGAAGTCGAGTGAGAATCGCACACTGACTTTGACACAAACACTTGCTCGAACGTTTTCTGCAGGGGTTAATGCCCTACCAACTTAACTATCGGGGGGCAATGCCCCCGTGACCGCCAGCTACGGACATGCTGCCCATAAGATATTTTTCACTATGGTTGATTGATATGGTGAGACAAGAGTCGACCATCCTGAATCAAAAGTTATCTTTGAATCACTTTTAGATTTGAATATGTCTCAAGCTATAGATTTCTGCCGCTTTTCCAAAACGTGCCAAAAAACCTTGCTTGCCGACTTCCCTTCCAGCACCAAAGAATTCCCTGCATTGGGAAAAGCTGCTTCCGACCATCTGAACTACTACGGGCCAAAAGGCAAGCGTAGTAAGATTAACGAACACACACTGAGGAGAGAATGCAAGTCATTGATTCCTCCAATACGATGTATGAATTAAGTCTTAATACTGCTCTTCTACGGAACAATACTCTACATTATAGAACGATTTCGCTAACGCAAGGGTAATACCTTCTTTTCTATACAAACAACAAGCATACTTATTGGCAATTTCATGAACACTAGTAACATAATTGGCTTCAACGTACGCTTGGCGTGTTGCCTCTTGCCTCAATTCTATGTTAACTCAAGCACAGCCTTGTGTGTGTTTTAATGAAACCAGTTAATTAAAGTACAGCAACAGCTACTAAGCAGCAGCTTCCCAGCTATAGGTTTACAGTGGAGGGGCAGCATCTTAATAAACCCCTCCAAAACTAGGGCAACAGATAGTTAGACAATCAGCAGAAAGGTGGAAAATCATGTTCTCCACGGCCACCCAGTTGCAAGGGTCTTGTCGATTAATCCGCAAGACAATTCGGCATTGCATGAATATTGATGAAAGCTACTCTTATGTATTATGCCAAATCAGCAACAAATTCAACATTGTGTCATTTGATATTAGCTTTCGAAGAAGCCACGCTATTTTGTCTGTGCCTCCTTGTGACTACTCGTGCTTTATTGCTGCGATATTTATAACAAAACAAGCAACTTGTGACGTATTTTTTAACATATCTTTACAAGCTACGTGTTTCCCTATCGCCATATCATTCAAAATTAAACAAGCAAATATCTTTCCGTACGTGTATTCTATCGAGAACAATTCCCTGTCCATTTTAACGTACTTCTAACGGTCGAAATGTAACGAGGCCAATATGAAATCAACAGATAATATCTACTGCAGATTCAATAGCAACGATTCAAACACCCAGTAACTATTAACGTTCATAAACGTTTTCAACAGGAATTGTTGTTGCTAATAACGGCGTCTTGACTGAGCTCACAAATCTCTGTTCCAGATTTTGAAGAAACAGAAACGGAACAATAGCAAGTTCTAAGACTCCTCTAAGGTTCTTTGATAAAAACATGTCAGAGATAGTTAATATAAATGGCGGGTCCTCTGAAGAATGGAAGCGAGGTAGTTTGCTCTGCGAGCTTGGGTGGAAAGCACACTCGCTAACCTGTATGGGAGTTACAGGGGAGCAGAATATCATGATAGGACGTTTTTACACGTTGGTTTCTCAAGATGTGATTAAACGACATCATTTATGCAATGTAGTTCAGAGTCGCTAATTTAAGTATCAAACTACGATGACAAAGAAGCATATGGAAGGTTTCTCATCATCCAAGCAAAAGACGGCCCCTATGTCATCCTTATTTCCCCATACACCCACCAATAGTCAAATGTTTACAACATTTTTTAATCATTGTAATACAAAAAGGGAGCAATCAGCAATAAAAACGACTTGAAAAAAATGGAGCGCCAGAACAAAAAGGAGGGGTAACTTTTCTCCCCTACAATAAGAATTTTTACGTCATCGCTCTCTACTAATATCTATCAGCATGCCTATCAGCATCACCTCTAGCCGAGATGTTACAATAGTTACCCATACATTACAGTCAAGCCCACGCGCTCTCCAAGGTAGCCGGGAAAAAACCTTGGTACAACTTAAGGTGGTTTCCTTGAGACAAAAATTGGTCTGAAGCCGGTAACAATCCGTACATTTCGGTACATTTGCAGCTGATATCAAACAAGTCCATGATAAACGTGCTCCTACAAACAGCGTGTCAAAACAAACACATTTGGAAGCGTGCAAACCTCCTCCAGCCGCCTAATCAATCAGATCACTTCATAGGTTCTTCTAAAACAAACATGGCGTCCCACAACTGCGATCAATGAAGTGATGAGGGTTTAACAAATACTTTCCGGTTGATGTCGTATGACTGATTCAGTGCAAACTACATTGGCTTGGAAACAAAATGATGTACTCTTCCAGCTAAAGTAGCTTAAAAACATGGTACAAGTAGCGAGCTGCTGAACATGTACGAGGCTACTTCTTAGACAGGTATCGCCTAGCCTCGAGTGCCACAAGCTTTAGCTTTCCAAACCTGGAAATAACGTTAAAAGAATATTCCTCCTTTCGCGTTGGAAATCATAAGAGCGAGCTCAAAATCCATAGAAGGATAGTGACATTTATAAAATTATAACATCCAGAATGTTTCCCTATTTTGTTTATTATGGACCTGTGGTGTAGTGCCAGCACATCGGAGTCGTGACCGCGAAGGCCGTCGGTTCGATCCCCCTTGGCCCTACTTGTGGGCATTCGTTTTCGAGACTTTCTTTCATCTACGTCACTATTCAGTTTACGGCCTCGACATGATGACGCTCTTCTGAACAGCAAAATATGAAATTGATGTTTTTGTTATCTAGTCGTTCGCAACATACATACTACTTGTTAAGTTATATTCACCATAAAATGCTATGGGGAGGAGTGGTATCCTTAATGCAAATCCTTGCCTCATGTCTTTTAACGAGGTTTGGGAAGATGATCTACGATCTACCCTAGAAGAATTACGGGGCTTTAGAAATTCTTTTCCGAATAATTCTTTGAAGCTTGATTATCTTCCCTGAAATTTTCACGTATGGTGCGGTCGCCTTCGTCCACAGTAGTGAGTGCATCCTTTATGACCACATGTGGAAAAATGGACAATATCATGTCGGTTTGAAGCCCTGAAGAAAACTAGCCTTCCATTAACCTAACATTCAATCCTTACGTCAATGTCCCGTGAAGTCAACTCAGAGTACGTTACCTTCCAACCCGGCCTTTTTACTGCCAACCATGTTTTTATGATACAGCTAAATCCAATCTCAAGTAGTTGTTTACTCCTTCCGCAATTCATTATTGTTTATCCGCATATTGAAATTTTCATCAACGTCATTTGACCCTCATCTGACAATCACTAATGCAATAAGCTGGACACCAAGAGATTAGGTCAGATTTGATTCACTTGAGCCTGAGATTACATTTCCAGAGCATTCATTCAACAATAGATTGAGGTACGGAACCATAAGGACATAAGCTAGATTCTCGTACCAGGAGTAGCGAGAATGCCTACTGATATTTACAAGTATTTTATAACGTTTCTTTATCTCAAATTGTAACTATTTTAGATATTAGCAAGGCACTGAAAAGAATCTCATAAACTATTTCATCCCGAGCTTATTTACATGGAAAAGATAGAACGACTTGCCTTAACCATTGTTATCTAATGAAGATAACGAAAGAAGTATCGTACGATTCTGTAATGATGCAGTGTCATGCTGACACGAAAACCATACCACTACGCTGTAATACCCACATTGCACAATCATGTAAACAAATCATATTGCAAGCAGCACCTGAATTCAAGGTGATCAGTAAGAAATAGAAATACTCCGAGTCCGTATTGTTTGTGTTTTGGAATCTGAACGCTATGCATTTCTCCAGTGGATACACCCATGTACCTAAGATAACCTAACCAATGCAGGGTAAGACATCCTAGATATCATTTCAAATACTAATTATTTCTCAAACAAGACACAATATTTTGTGTTCCTTTAAAGTTTTTGGGCAATTCGTATGAGCCTTTGTTTCTTTCCTTCGATTCTATGCGAATTTACTTAACTAGCAGTTTCAAACAATAACATACACACCCATTAGCAAAAGAAGCATTTTCCTCTGATCACTCAAGGTGTTAAAGGAAGAAGCAAGCTTAGTAAATCAAAAAACAAGTTATAACTCTTGCGTTATTATTATCATGTTTAGATCTTTGCAATAAATGTCTCCGTCTCTTCCACAGACCCCTTGAAAGTGCTTGTCGTTCCCAACTTCATTAAAATTGCGATCTACTTCCCTACAGTGGCAGAAATCTTCGAGCACTATGTAATGATATTCCGGGACTACTTAAACCTTTGGACCAAGTTATGACGAATCAAAGTGAGGCTCAAAGGCAACACGTGGGCAATATAAACAATCCTGTTGGTCGGAAACTACGAGCGGCTGATACCCAGAACTGCTACGCCCAGAATATGGTTGCCCTTATGGTTACAGCTGAACTAAATAAATCTTTGCTAGTACTGACGAGTCATTGCTAGCCACGACTCAGCAGTAATTTTGAGCTTCGCTTTGATTTAGTTTCTTGAAAGTCGAAAAATGCTCCGGAAAAATCACGAAGTTTTGAGACGAGGGATTCAAGTACTATTGGCAAATGTAACTGGATCCCCCTGGAAATTACGATACGATGACTGTTAAAGCACAACACAGAGTACCAGAAACACTTAAGCTTAGAAATACAAACTATTAAATTGCTTGTTGCGGTTGTTATATCAGAAACTGTGAACGCAAATTAATTCTCGTGAAGCGAAGATTCCTAGCCTCTTACCTGTGAGCCTCTTGTCATCCGAAGAAGTAAGGCCACTGGTCGTATTCATGGAACTCTTAACAGGTCGCATCAACTTAAACACGTATTCCATTAAACCATTTCTGGCTTACCGCATAATGAGCTTCGTTCAGTCATTTTTAACCTGACTCTGTCTGGAAAATAATGCCTAATCCAACCAAAATAAACAATCATGCTTTATCTTACAAATCAGCCACAAAATTCCAGGCCGTCTGCGTTTACCTAAAGTAGATACGAATTCCTCCTTATATGATCATAGCACAAAGGAACGTATCGCACTAACTACCAACCATATCTTACATAAGCTTCTAGCTTGGACTCTTAAACATCGAGCCTTATCGTAATCATGTGATCAAAGGCTCAGCTCTGATCAGGTTCTTAAGAAGATTATAACAACTCGTTTCTCAAATTTGTTCGCTACCACTTATCATTGACCTCTTGAATCCTTGAGTCATTATTATCCTCCCCCTCGAACTTCACCTCCCATGTTCGGGCTAAAAAATGCCTTCGTTATGCTTTCCATACTGCATGATCTCATTCCCCCAAGATATTTATTTGCTCTTTACAATTCCAAAACCAGATTACCTTCCTACCATACCTTCATCACATCACCATGTACCAACCCAAAACTTTATCATATCACTTCTAACACACTCTAAAAATTCACGTCTACTACATGCCACGTCATATCCCTCCTTTACAGGGGCAGGTTTCCGACGTGTGGCGCCCTTGGCATTTTTCCAAGACGGGACCTTATCAAAAAAAGTATCATTGTCAATATCTACTCACCCCATATAATTCACATGGGGATTTCACAGTGCCTCTTGTGTGGAATAATTTTTACATGAAGTGCAGAGTGTGTATACATCTGGAGAGTACGAAAAGAGAAGCTGACTGACTGGCTGACAGACAATTTTGGCTGTGATACTCAAAGGTCCCGAATAGACGGCGCGCTAATAAGCGGGGGTAATAGACGATTTGACCAAAATTGTACGTCAAAAGCAAAGATTTACGATATAAAGGTTAGAAATTTTGCCCACTACTTTCAAAAAGAGCGCCGCACTTCTTGAGCGCGGAGCCCTAGCCTACCGACCTGTCCGCCATACCCTAAAACTGCCACTGCTCCTTTAAGCTTTCTCGTATCCTGTTTTACGTGCTCTAAGCGTTATAATACCGACATTTACCACCTTCTTCCCACTCCTAAAGATTATTTATGCCTTTAACACTTACTAACATCTACACTTCTGGGCTCCATCATATCCTCTTTTAAGCCTTAAAACTCTTCAAAGTCCCTTTTCCCGCTTTGAAGCTCTTACTCACCATCAATGGCTTGGATAAACCTTGAATAAACTCAATAACTTTATTACATCTACTTTCCCCGATTATTCCCGTGTAGTCTGATCCGTAAATATCGAAAATTGAAATGCGTAAAGTGCTGTCAATTTTGGTTTCATGGACTAAAATGACATTGTAAACAACGTAATGGCAATAATTCAATGGTAATTTTAAGACATAAAGACCACGATATCGACAATTTCTGTATTTAAATATCACTGCAGGGCTCTTAATAGGCGAAGAGAGAAACTGGAAACAATTTACGAGACAGCTGTCATTACTTCAAAGAGGAATAAGGAAGGGGTGGGGTAATGCACGCACAATAACAACAGTAAAACAGCATGTAGGACGCAATAGATCGTTAAATTTTAACAAAGGATGGTCATGGGTGTCTGATAGACTACGGAAATAATACTGTTGGTGGCTGTAAGGTAGAAGACGCGTACATCCACCGACACTGGAAGTGGCGAAGGTCACCAATAACAACAACTGTATAAGAAGAAATGGCCAAATCACCAAGGCCCTTAAGTGGCGAAGCAATCTGTACAAATTGAACGCCACTGTACACGAAAAGCAATTTGTGCTTTGAATAAATCAAATACCTAGAGAGTGATGACCAAAATCTCGACTTATTTACTAGGATGAAATGTAAACTTATCCTATTCTCGAAATTTATGGTTCCGAACCGGGAGAGTTCTTGTAATATCCATTTCTCGCTTTCGAAATAAAACGCAATACATGAAGTCAATTTGTGTTTACTGCCGTCTTTGTGACTAAAGATTTTGAAGGGTTTAAATGGAAGTTCCAATCCTATGTAGGCTGGGGTCCACAGGTGATATTTTATGGGCCCATAACCTATTAAGGATTGTATTCAGTAAATAATAAGTTTTGCTGTTATTGGTACTGTCAAAATAGAACCAACACAGAATTGTCACTCTTATCAGTGAAACCACTGTAAACGGACACAGCGCACTACTACTCATTGTACGGGATAATCAAATTCTATAAGGAATCTGCAAACAATATTTTTTACACTGGAAGAAGTCCACCGAAAGAAAAAGGTTACGGACAACTGTTCTTTACCCTCGAAAGTCGGATGAAAGTAGGGTGCATCTCGAAGTAGGGTGTATCATGAGTTTGTTAGTTTGACATCCTAACATGCTTATCTCTACAACTTGAAATGGGCTTCAGACATATGGATTTGCCAGGGTAATGATCCCTCCGTAGCCAAATCACATGGCGAAGAGACGGAGGCTGATCTCCAAAATTGCTGATGACCACCGGTGGCGAGTTGAGGGCTAATGCGGTGACAAAAGAAAATTTGAGGTTTTATCACAGAAGCCAGCAATCTCTCGGTTGACTGAAGCAAATCTCTTAAAGGAGCTACTTTCTTCAGCCGAGACAAAATTCCATACAATCCAAAACTGACGTTAATCATTGACTGTTCATTTACAAAATCATGACAAAACATACTAACATCATCCATTGCGTTAAAATGTCAAGTAATGGCTAACCACAAGGTTCCTTGTGACTCCTAAGAAACTAAAGGAACTGGATGACCACTTAATCTGCCTCGGGTATCCAAGAATACCTATTTGTGTACTCACAACTTGCGTAGTGGCGCTACTTGGAGCTGATATGATGTTCTTCGCGAAGAAGGGCAGCACAGGACGGCGACTAAAGTTATACAATTAGCTCGAAGATTGGGATGGAGTATTATATGCCTTAGATAAGGAGTTTCTAACGTCAGTAAAGGATAAAAGATTCTAGTTTCTTCTAACACTATTCAATGAAATATTAGAAGCTACCAAATTACCCTACCATATATTACAAAAGAAATGCTGCATCAAACAGATGAACGAAATGCGCCAGAAAATAAAACACAGGCGCGGAAGATTCTGTGAATTTATAGTTGCTGCAGATGGCACGCTTGATCAAACCGCTACAAGTTCGAAAAGGGCACACTTAAATTGCTCGGGCCATAATAAGCATAATCGTCGTACTTTTAATGATGTAACGGATACAGTTGTAAATCAGGTTGAGATAAGTTTTAAAAATCTAGGAAAACTTCAGTTCTCAAGCTTTTAAACTAGAAGCACTTCAAGGAGTATTAGAGTAGAATCCCAAACCGTTGCTAGAAGTCTCTTGAACTTTCGTGTCCAGGGCATTTTGATCAATAACGCCTGATTGCGAAGTTACGAGCAGCATTTACCTCAGGTCAATTTAAATGAACCTTCGTACATTTCCCCCGCATACTACACACTTGGTCTCCGCAATCAACAATTCTTTAATCTACAGCCAATGTTGAGAGATCATTTTCTGCTTTGCGTCGAATCAAATCTTAAACGCGTAGTATTATGCGAAATAATTAGTTGTAAAATTGACGTTGATAATAACTGAGAGAGAACTACTACCGTTGTACGTAGTTGCCTTCTTGATAAAACAATTTGACGACTCCTAAATGTTGAGATGACCACTGATTGCTATAGTCGCATTAGTAGATAGTGGAGGCAGGCACGTCCCCGTCGGAAAGTACGATGAGAGAGCGGTGAATAGACCTAATAGCAACTTAAGAATTGATGAATGCATGGGTCAATAGGATGTTGGAAGTACTGGTAGAGAAATAGGAGTTTAACGGCAAAGGCAGTGAAAACTGGGTTGACTGACTAGCTGACACTTACACAAAAAAACCCTGTCCTATTGTTTCTCTATTGCTATGAGCAATACTTTATTTTCATCGGTTCTACTCTTCTCTTATGAGCAATACTCTGTTTTTATCGGTACTAATCTTCTCTTATGAGCAATACTCTATTTTTATTGGTACTACTCTTCTCTTATGAGCAATACTCTATTTTTATTGGTACTACTCTTTTGTTATCATCAATACTTTATTTTTATTGGGACTACTGTTACTTTTAGAAAAAAAGGAAAAACTTTCTTTTCACAAATTTTGGAGGGTTTGTGCCCCCCCCCCCTCTTTCTGTGCATCAGAATACCTTCCAAAACCTTAATGTTGCTAAATTGACTCACTATGGTGTCTTGAACTGCTTTGTCATGTACAGAGTTTTCTGCTCAGGGGGACATACTTCTGTTGCCACTTCAGAGATTCGAATAACAAGTAAAAGCACAAACGAAAGTACACCTACTTTGCTAGGTACAGGGACGAAACTAGCAGAGGGTGTTTTCCCCCTTACATTTGTGGAACTGAAATTTTTCACAGATGCATTTTACTCTTACACAAGAAAAATATGGGTAGGATAAAATATCGTAGCAGTTTTACAACTTACATACAATAACTTTACTTGTGTACCTTAACACAGTACAACAGGACTTAGAAATAGCATATCTGTGGCTTTCAATCTTGATGACACCCCCCTTTTAAAATTTTTGACTGGGTGTTGTGTTAAAAATTCTAGTCAAACCAAAATATTTCAACCTTCTGTCTTCAAAAACAGCTTATATGCAGGTAAATGTAAAACCATACAACAAAAATTGGTGAAAACACCAAATTGACCAACAGTGATGGGAAACCAAGACCCCAAGTTGAAATTGTCTCCAACAGAAACTGAATTGAAAGATAATAATCATGATAATTTGAAAAGATACAAGAGAAATTGGAAGGTATATCACCAATGCGATACAAATCTCATTGGCAGTGGTGGTTTTGAAGGGTGCAGGGACAAGGGGCAAAAAAGTTTGTGGGGCCCTATGACATCAAGCATTACGAAGTTCAGACATGACGGCACTGTGAAAGTTCTGGAGACACTGTATTACCTCCAGTGGGTATAGTTTCAAGTTATTGCTTACTGCCATGAGATTGTTATGGGCAGTTAGACACATACTTTTTTCTTAGCATTGAAGCATGGGTCCCCCTACAGGAGTGCAGCCATGGCCCTGTTGGCCACCCCCTAAAGCTGCCACTACTCATGGTTGACATACTTCCGTGTTTCTCTAGTATATTTTCTGATTAGTCATTTCATATCATCTCCTCTGAAAAACTATTATGATTGTATACATACCAATAAATATACTAAGTGCTTTGAGCATTTATCCAAAATTATACTACTTCCAAAAGAGGTAGTTCAGTAGTATTGTTCTTCTTTGCAAATAAAGTGAATAGCGCTCATAACTTCTAAGAACTGTCAATAAACTTTGATATACTCCAAAAGCTCCAAAGGTCTACATAAATGTATACACACAGTGGTGAGGCCACAAGGCCATACCCAACCCATGAAATGGTACAAATATTAGATTGCCATACCTTTTAAATAAAAGTCATTTTTAGGTGCAAGCATGTAATGATTGTCAGACAATAGAAGAAACACAGGTGTTTAGCAGTATAGTTTTGTTTTTTTCTGGGGAAGGACTTGAAACGACCCCACAAAGTGATGCCTGGGGGCTTAATTCTTTGTCTGGTTCCCTTTACTAAATTACTCAGTATACTAATGTATGCACTTCTTAACACATTTTATCCCTCATCCCTTTCTTCTAGCAAGATGTCTTGATAGAATTAATGTCAATACCTTATTCAAGACAAAGGCTTTACCTCAGTTTCTGCTGCCTCAAGATATGAGACATCTTGGGTTCTTGAGTAGATTTCTCTATCAAGGGTTGACTGCATCCGACTGACCTTCCTTGGTGGACTAGCTGGTTGTACAATAGATGAGTAGACTTCTGGCACCCAG